>PVJX010014546.1:0-44599 GCA_004027295.1 Dolichotis patagonum | reverse complement strand
AGCCTTGTTTCCCATGGTCCTCTGCACAGGGCAGCGCAGCCCTGCAGTGCCGGCTGAGACCTCGCGGGGGCGCAGACTCACTCCCCGCAGTGTTGGGGAACTCGGGTTCTCTCCACTGTCCATCGAGTCTCCTACACCTATACTGGTTTCAGCAGTTTGACTCCAACATTAAAACAACTAAAATGACATTTTAAAAACCACTTTTCATCTTGGGGAACATCCTTGTACAGGCTGAGTATGCCTAATCTGAAAATCTGAAATTCAAAATGTTTCAAAATCCAAAACCTTTTGCCAACCTGACACCCCTTAAGTGAAAATTCTACACCTGACTCAACATTGTTGAGTCTCAATTACAAAAGTGAACTACAAGTGTGGAGCAAAACTGCCCTCAGGCTATGTGTGAGACATGTGTGAAACATACGTGAGCTTGTGTTCAGACTGAGGCTTCTCTCTGAGGTATCTCATAATGTACATGCGAATACACTCTCACAGATGTAACTGAAATCTGAAATACTTCTGGTAAGAAGCCTTTCGGGAGAGAGCTGCTCAGCGTCAGCACAGTGCACCCTGGCAGGATTCCTGGTCTCGGTCTTTCTCCTCTGCTTGCCTGTTCCATGTGCAGACAGTGGTCACTCATGTGTTGAAATTGTCCTTACCTTTGTATTTTACATACATTGCTATTTCAATGAAAGTTTTAACTGTTGGCTATAAAAGTGAATCATAAATATTTTCTTGTGGGCAATTAACTGTTTTCAAAGAGAGAGAGAGCACTTCGGCATTTTTATTTACCCAGCACCGTGCTAATCTCAGGATATGATGGTGAGAAAGACAGATGTACGAAGTGTGTGCCTTGAAAGAGCCTGTGTTTGGGGGAAGTACAGTTAAGTAAGGTATCAGATCATCAATAAAGTATTCACAAATTATTATTAATTTGAGAGATGAAATCAAGTGAAAGTCTAAATTAAAAAAACTACTTCAAAGCAAGGGTTCTCTACCTTGGCTACAATTTTAAAACCACCTGAAGAACCTGAAAATTCCATTCACACCCGACATCAGTGAATGAAAACTGGGTGGAAAAGACCAGGTGCCATTTTTGAAGCTTTCCAAATGATTCTAAAGTATAATCAAGAGTGAGAGTCAGAGTTTTACTCTTTACAGAAAAAAGTGACAGAATTACAAACACCCAAGAGAAACTTGCTTCCTTCTTAACTAAATGTAACGTCTTATGAGTTGGGTCTCCTTACATACGTTAGTCAGCTTCCTGTCACTGTGGCAAAATACCTGAGGAAAAACAGCTTCAAGAAGGAAAGATTTATTTTGACTCATGGCCTCAGAAGATTCAGTCCATGGTTGCTGAGTTCCCTTGTTTATGCCCACGGTTTGGCATCACTGGGGAGAGGGAATGGTGCAGTGGAGCTGCTTACCTCACGGTAACCACGAAGTGCAAGAGGGAAAGACTGGGTTCTGATACACCCATCCCTTCAGGGCACAGCTCCAGGGGCTTCTTCCTGCAACTAGGCTCACCTTGTAAAGTTTTGCTTCATCCTGTAGTGCTACCAGCTGGGCACCAACCCTTCAACACACAAGGGAGATTCCAGATCCAAACTGTAACAGTAAGCAAGTTGTTTAATCTCTGTCAATATTAATTTCCTCATTCTCAGAGTATAACAACACCATCTTTTGGTAACAATTGCATTATAATAAGATTACAGTTGTCAAATACATATCACAGTAATCTACACCTAGAAATTGTTGCACAGCAGCCAGCTAGCAGCATTATCACTTGCTATCTCTGCTTTTATCGTACTGTTATTGTTCCTGGCTCTGCTGCACAAGATTGAAATTTCCTTAGACTTAAGCTGTCCACCACAAAAACCTGGCAACATTTCCGCTGACTTTTCTGGGGCTTTTAACAAAGATTTACCTTTACCCACCCCCCTTGCTTGTAACACCTTGGCACCATTTTTCTGTCCCACACATTTACCTTCACTTTGAAGAAAAAGAATTTCCATCCTCTGCACAGAAGAGAGTGGGAGGGTACACGAGTTCTCTGAGGCTACAGGACTGGGAGCCCATCCTCTCCCACTGAACCCAGCACACCCCTCTGCACTAACCCTGGAACTCTTCTCTCCTACTTGCACTCACCTTGCCATTTAATTTATTTCTTTGTGAATAAGCTGAGCAAGTTTCTATTTTTCTTTTCTGACCTCTGAATGAAAACTTCAAGGAAAAACTTCAAGGAAAAGCTTCTTCATAGATAGATACATGGATGATACATATAATAATTACAGGAACTATTTCCACACTGTCCAATTTACTTATCTACAAAATGAAAATAATGGCAAAAACCACCAAATCCTTATTCAAAACATATTGCCACCCATGATAGACGGAAAATAGCACTGCATCAAAAAAAAAAAAAAAAGATATCTCTGCAACAGAACTATGACCAAGACCTGATAGCTTGCTTATTTTTAGTAAGAAAACTGTATTTCTATGAAACAAATATATACAGACACACATTAAGCTCACTGTGGTATAATTTCACAAAGGCGCTTTCATGCAGTAAGATCCACCATATGTCTGAGGAGTCCCAGAAACGTGTTCAAAGCCCTTGTCAGCATCACTCAGAAAGAATCACCCATGGACATTTTATGGGAGACCAGCAATAGCCATTCTCATTTCACATCACTTCTTTTGTTTCTCATGTAAGGAGTGAGATCCATCACAGTTAACTGGGTAGAGAATACGTTTACAATACGTCAGACAGATACACTGGAAATGTTAAATCCACAACATGGGTCACAACTATTGGACACTCAACTTTGGCTGTCTAGCAAATAATTGCTAAGTGTTTTTTATGAGACCATGAGAGGATGAAGCATACATTAGTTTCAAAATTTGGTTATAAAAAGGAAAAGAAACAATAGGATAGAATTAACACTGGTAGACAGTGGCTTACATATCCTCGACATGACGCTGATCACATGAAACAGTCAGTACAGTCATATGGGCCCCTGGATCCAGAAAATTCAGAGACAGGAAGCATTATCTTCCCCTTCTTCCTTTCTTCTCATTTCACTAGAATACAGACTTTTGCTCTCCTAAGACAACGCGTAGGCGCAGTGCTGCCTGACCCAAGAGACAGCCGAGGCAGTATCTCCCTGCACTGGCCGACACAGACTGGCCAAAAACACCAAAGTAACTGCTGACCCTGTTCATGCTTGAAGATCTCTGCTAGATACAAGAAAGATGGGTAAAAAAACAAAACAAATAAATAAAAAATTACAGTGAAAACATAAAGAACATCTACCAAATCTCAAAATATTACCTGCTATACTTTTGGTTTAAAATTTAATTCATTCATTAGCCATTTAAATAATTGTCTAAAGTAATTAAGCAAGCATAGCATTCTATATTTAACCAAATTCTAATTTCTCTTCTTTTTGTGATTACAAACTAAAAGATGCATTTTGAAAACCATTGTCATGCATGTAAGAGATGCAGGAAGATAGTCACCAAATGGCTGGTGCATTAGTGAAGAAAAATGCCACACATTTGAGATGGATTTTAAGACATTCTTTAACTTTATCGATTTCTGTTGTTTGTAGGATGTGTTCTGGCCAAGAATAGTTGCCTCTGGGCACATATTACACAGTCAAATAGAAAGAGACAGTACCTGCCAAAAGAATTTATAATCCTCAGGAAGAAAATAAACATCCCACGCTCACACACTTGTTAGTATGCATAAGCACACAACCTAATTGTGTAAAGAAGATTTAATATTCTGGACGCTGATGTACCATCAAGTGAAGCATCAATAAACACATAGAAGAAAGTGCAGCTACTCAAGAAAGTTTTCTGGTAACTTCCTACTAAAATCTGGTGTTTATAAATGACCCACAGGACTTGCATTGCGTGCTAGGGATTCCAGCAAATGCTAGCTCTTCTTGACCTCAGGCAGAGAGTGCACCCCAGGATAAGAATTAGCCCATGGGGAATATGCAGGTAGTGCAACATGTTGCTTAAAAATGGAATGCTGTCTCTCACGACAAAATCCCTCAGGGATTTTTTGTGGAGAACTCAGGTGCAAATACTTAATGCTTCAAAGTCCTGTTAGCATATACTTTCTCCTCCTGGTTTCAGAGAGAATGTGTAAGGTCCAATTCCGACATAGTCTTTGTGACTCCAGTGCATAGTGCCATGAAAATATCCCAGATAAGTAAGTAAATTAGGTCAGAAAAGTAAGTCTAGTGAGTTACCAAGGGCACAGCATAGGAACAGCCCAGGGGATGCAAGAGACTATGCTTCAGTGTGCACCCCAGGGGCACTCCCTGCAGAGAACTGAGGCAAAGCTCATATCATTGTGACTATCAAAGCAATTCTATTTTGGTTGTTATTACCCTGGTCTTCAGACTTCAGTAAAAGCTGAGATCCACAGAGATGAGAGGGCTTCCCAAGAATACACAGGGTGGAGAGTGGAAGAGCAGAAAGGTCAAGCCAGGCCTCTGCTGCTGAGGTCCAGGGTAGCAAAGGACCTGCAGAGTGGCAGCACTCTTCAGAGTGGCTCACAGTGACCACCTGTTTAAATCAAAATGCTCTCACCTGAGGTCACATTATACACCTTTCCTTCAGGATTCTATACAGGCAAGCAGCAGACACTAAGAAATTTAAGAAACGTAAACTCCTCGAATAACTAAATTTCCAATAGAAATCGATGAAGCCATGACTGCTTTGATTTTAGCACAAGAATCTTCTTATTTGAAGGAAGTGGGAGAATTTCAGAGCAACCCCACAGCCCCTTCCAGGAGCTCTGATGTAGCCTGTTTCCAGCAGCAGCCGAGCTGAGCTGAGGTCACAGCTTCCCGCCAGCAGCCCCGGTGCACTGGAGATGCAGTTGCTCTCAACGTGCGTAAGTGTAACCGGCAGACACATGAATAAGGTGGGCACCATTTAAAAGGAGGGGAGTACAAATGTACACACCAGCCTGTGCCAAGCCCCAGATACACTTATCAAAGCAGTCTAAAACACCCAACCAGCATTTGTGAAACCGTGAAACATTTTCTCTAACACCCAAAGAATGCCATTTCAATAGCCTGAGTATCTAGGGTGTCCACCCTTGGACCTGTTCGCTTTTTCTCTAAAAGGGAGAGAATGGGTTAGCAACATGGCCAAATAAGATTTGAAACTGCAAGTGGACCTTAATTATCACTGTCACTCCTTCCTGCCATTTTCATAAATAAATGAGTCGATTGTACAAAACCATTTTAAAAATAAATCAGCGTTTTTAACTACACAGCTGGCATAAGTTGTTACTCATCCTTGGTTACTGTGGCTTGTGAAATTGATCTATATGTAGATGGAAAATATCTTCGTATATTGCTGTGACATTCGTAAATGGTCACAAACGTGGGCTATGAAAGCGCATCTAGTAATAAAGGCCATCTTCTGCTAAAAGGTTAATTCCTTCAGCAGCTAGAAAGTCTGCCCCCTGAGGCATATCTCAGAACTGAGAACTGATTACAGAGGGGCCATCTCATCCCACAAGAAGAACAAATATCCTCGTTAAGAGTGTGTTGTAAAGATTTACAGTTCAAATGGGGTCAAAAGGTATGAGCAAGGTGAGGGGAAGAGGCAGTCCAGTGTGAGGCAGCTGTGGAGTGGAATTTATGTCCCTTTAATTATTTGGACATGCTGAATGTTAAGAGAGTTGTTTGCTTGCCAAAAACTGATCCATGAAAGAACCCAGTGAGGAGACTTCCCACTAAGGATGTGGAAAACCTGTCCCAGTGAACTCAGGGGGTGCTGGCAGAGGCTGTGCAGGGTCAGCAAGCCTGCTGACTGAAACTGCCAGAGAGGCCAGGCTTGGGGCAGCTAAGAAAGAGCTTCATTATCCAGACTTCGTCATTAGGCTGGGGCTGAACAGCAGGAGGAGTATGCTGGACCACCAATTAGGTTAGTTAGGGGTTTATTGGGTTAAAGGTCAGAAGCAGAGGTGAGGCAGAGACTGGAGGAGGTACAACATCAAAGGTCTTCCGGCCAGCAGGGGGCGGCCCCCTCTTGAAGAGCAGACCATTCCCATGACCTGACACTTCAGTAGGTCTTGATTTCCTGCACCACTAAAATTCTGTCCTTGCCCCAGAAAACAATGTCATAACCCATGACGCCTACTGAACTCTAGTCCATGCAATTTTAAGATCTTTTATGACTGTACACTGTTTTATTGCCAAATACTATTTTTATTAAAATACTCTTTAAGAAACCTGCACTATAGCCAAAGCATGTTTTCTAATGTTTGACACTATCAGAGTTTGCTGAAATGAACTTCAGTAGTAGAAATACTCAAGACCTTTTGGGCAATAAATATTCACCTTGGATCTCATTTTGGTTAGGTTGCCAGAGAATCCTTTCTACATTCTGAAAGTACCCTGAATCCCGGCAGTAAGAGCCCAAATAATTAAGCATGCTAACATGCATGCTATGCCCCAAGTCACCAAAATTGCTATAGAGAATTTATTAGAATTTTAGCTATTTATCTACAAACAGGATTTTATTCATTACTGTAGTATTAATTATAGATATTTCTTAGCTAAATACTTTAAGGCAGAAATACACACTACATGAAGAATCCCAGCTAAGAACAATCCTAGAGCCTGATATTCTCACTTTACTGCTTCATTTGGAAGATACAGTCACATTACCTGCAAGATAATCTAAGATTTTTATGATCTGCTTCTGATCATAAGTACATGGATAGAAGACTATTTATTTGACACTGGGTATCTTCTTAATAACTTTAAGAAATTATACTGTCCACTTGTGTTAATTGGCAAATATTTGTTTTGCAGTATGTATTCTAGTAAGTTTATTAAAATTAAAATAAATGTTTTCTTTTTAATGTTTTCGCACTTTAGAGTTTGTACATCAGACCTAAGGTCACAGGACTTACTGTGGTGGTGACACCGTATATGGATTTTAAATATGCCCAATTTTGGGCGCTGAGCCAACCAACAACCAGCCTCCCATCCTGGTAAGTGACTGTGGTCTGGCAAGCCGCAGCCACCCCAGGGCGAGGAAATAAGAAGCAAGAGCGTTTCCTGAGATCCTCGCCATGTTGGAACTTGGGGTGTTGAGCCAACCAGCAACCAGCCTGCTGCCTACCGGGCACGGGCTTAGAATCAAACATACCACATCCCCCTCCCCCACCCCATTAACAATCAGGATCCAGGGATCTCGGTATCTCTTAGGAGGTGACCATATTTGGTACAGCAAGTGGGGGGAGTTTCCTTCTACTATCTCTGAAGGCAGATATTTTTATCGCCATTTTGCTTTGTCCTGATTAACTGTGTTGCTCTATTTAATATTCTGTGTTGTGTTCTATAATGTTGTGTATTTCTTTTGATTTTGCTGTACCTAGTAGAAGAGCAACTATTGTGAAGACAACGAGATATACAATGTTGCCTATTATTGTTGTCCTGGTGACCTGCTGTGATGTTCTGTGCCAATTTCACTGCACTGTCTCAATTGGCTTTATTTCATCCTGTTTTGTTGTATATTACTACCTCCAAGTTAATAAAAATTAAATAAAAATAAAACAAGAGAACATGAGAAAATAAGGTAACCAAATACCTCCCCAAACTCCCAACTCCACCAAGGCTGATCCATGTGACATGGATGACGAGAAACTCAAAAACAAAACAACAGAATTATATAAGGTGATTAAAAAGGAAATAACAACAACAAAACAGATCAATAAGGTACTGAGCAAGCTGAAACATGATATAACTAAACCGATAATGTACTTAAAAAGCAAAAAGAGGAAAAGAAAATCCTCTAAAGGATATAACTGCATGTATGTTTAAGTTTGTGGGTTGATAACCATATTACCAGGTTTTTGTTGGACCGTTGAACAGAACTGTTTGCAGCCTCACTGTTTGTTCATTTTGTATGCCTTAATTTTGTAACATGAACAACTATTTCTAAGAAGACAATATGTAATTTATCAACTAGTGATTTCTTTATGTTTTTTTGAAATTCTGTATTATTTCTACCTTTTTTTCCGTATTGCTTTTTTTCTCTTTAAATAAAATTTCTTAAAAATATGCCCAATTTTTAAACATGCATGTGCACATATATTTTTTCCTTTCCTTGTTATGAGTAATATTTCCTTACAGTATAGGATGCATTTTTATTTCAGTGTTGATGTGAGTGGAAAAGTCAAGTCCACATTGTTTCAGTAACATTCAGCAGTAGAAGAAGGTATGGATAAGAATGAGTCCCAATAATCTAACCCTTTCATTAGAAGTCATAATTTGGGTGTGTAGTGGGGTCATGCATGTGAGGGGCGCGGCTCTGCCCTCCAGGCCATGGCAGTTTGCTTTTCAAGCAGAGAAAGAGAAGGCATGAAATTCAGCCCAGATCAGGACAATAACTCGGGATAATGCATGCCACTTGGAGGATTAATAATTTATAAGATATTTTTCCTTTTATGCTTAGAATACAAATGAACACATTCTTGTCTCATTTAGGGTGATTTCTCACTTGAGGCTGAAGAGATGTTTAACATCTTCAGTTCTACCTGTTGCGCTTTTTCTTATTTCTTTAAGAAATAAGCTAAATAACCAGAGTACTTAGCAAGAGAGCCACTTTCTACATAGCAGCCACATATAAATATTCTCCTTTGACATCAAAGTCCAAATGAGTTGAAATTTTCAGCTTCATTGTGTTACACACACACACACACACACACACACACTGTAGATACATACACACACCTGTACCGTGTCAGTGCGGAGTGTCTGAGGTATGATTGAAAATATGGTGAATGTTTACTTTTTTAAAAAATTTATTACAGTAAAAGACATTTTGCCAGTAATCTCCCCGAAAATACTTTTCTCCAAACACACTCACCCCCTCACTCTCGCCACTTTCTGAAGCGGTTCTCAAAGTCCTCTTTCATGAGTACATTTAGCGGTGGTGTTGTGACAGTCTCGATGTTCTAATTGATTCACAGCGTTTACCTGTGATGGACGTACTGATTATGGGTGAGAGCCGGAGCCACACTGTGCCAGGACTGATGGTGAGTAAGGTGGGTGAGGACGCACTGTGATGACCCTAGGAGCCTGCCCTCCTGTGGAATGGCACTCCATGCAGCAGCAGCACTCACCGTGTGTGTGTGTGTGTGTGTGTGTGTGTGTGTGTGTGTGTGGTACTTGATCATATCTCACAAAGACAAAAGAGAGGGCTTCCAGAACTGTTTCACAAAGTGGCAAGAATAATGGATTGCAACCATATTTGAAACAAGGGACAATATTTTGCAGGAAATAAATAGCAATGTGTCTTTTACTGTAATAATTTTTAATTTAAATAATCATCTTATATTTCAATCCTAAATTGTATGTCCTAAATGCCTGAAATCAGCCCTACATATACTGTTTTTCCTAAGTATACAGCCTTATGATAGTTTGTTAATTAGGCAAAATAATAACCTAACAGAAATATCCAACAATTAAATTGAATGATTATGAGCATAGATGTAATAAAGATTTTGTCATTGATACTTTGTCCTTTGAGAATGTTATTAAGGGTTCATTGAAGGCAAGCCCTGTAATACCGTCACAGTGATCTGCTAACTGAAACAGCCATTGAGTAAGTAATGGACAGCCAAGGAGGATGGAAAGGACAGTGCAAGACAGTGTTGCACTACTCAGGATGGTACACAACTGAAAACTTGTGAACTGTTTATTTCCACAATTTCCCATTTCATATTTTCAGGCTGCTGTGGACTGTAGGTAATAAAACAAGAAAGTAAAGTCATGAAGGTTCATGCTATCATAAAACATCTGCTGTAAAGACTTCCGTTCTACCTTAAACGTGTTTGTGCTTGGACATGTAATATTCATGACAGCAACTTCACATTTCCAAATGGCACATTCGTGTTTTCTGTTAACGAGCGTAGAATTCTGGTGGGACGCAGGAGGAGGCAGTGCACATCCACAGAAGCACAGCAAAAGCCTGTCTCTTTCCCTGCCAATTGACCTATGGGGAAAACATCTTTGGTGGACAGTCAGGTACCATCAGTTACCTTTGTAAAATACATCAATAGAATTTTTCTTCCCCTTAGGGCACAGGTTGATGCTGACCTGCTCGTGAACTTTTCCTCTGGAAAGATTCATGGTAATTTAGCTTGATTTCTGATGCCATTGATTAACAATGTTCATTCCAACGAGGAACTCTCCCTCCCCTTGGGCCTTATTCTCACCTTGCCTTGTACCAATCTGAAGACTACTAGAGCATCCAATGATAGCATCTTTCTGTGATCAAGAACAATTCTGAATGGGGCTGAGGATTTAGCTCAGGGACACATGCAGTTGCCTGGCAAGTATGAGGTCATGAGTTCAATCCAGAGCCCCCAAAATAATAATAATAATAATAATAATAATAATAGCAATAACATAACAATAAATACAATGAATTAAAAATGACTAAAATTACCATAATAACCAAATGATTGTATGCCTAAAGATTTGTGCTAAAAATAAACTACTGGGTTTTTGTTCTACGTAAAAAGGAAACAAATTTTTGAAAGGCATTAGTAAAATGAAACGAGCAAAACAAAGAGGTTTAAAACCAAATAAAATTGAATTCCTAGAGTCACATAATAAGAGGGAAACTTAAGTCCCAGTTTGTTAGAGATCCAAGAAAAAGAAAAAGGTTGAGGATTTCAAGGTGAAGTTCCTACTGAAAGGTATTCAGTTAATCATTAGAACCATCTTGGATAACGCGTGCTACTCCAAATGCCCAGCAAAAGGCAGCTCTCAAAAGTCAGCAGTCTACTCACAGCTGGCCTCACGCACGCAAGCTCACACTCACATAGTGTCCCAAATGCCTTGTGCTCTCTCAGCCACATGCTATTTTCTCTAGTCTTTGGATTTGAAGAAACCAGGATAAACACACAAGAAATGCGTGCTAACTCTGTGATCTCCAGTATTACACACAAATTTTGAAAAAAGATCTATCTAAAATAAACAACTTGACTCTATACCTAACTCTTCTACCTTTTCCAAAAGAAAAGTTTTAAAGATAGAATTGTGAAGAGAACCATAGACTCTCTTTCGGAGCTCAATGTGATATGGTAATTTAATGTGAAAAGAATAACTTGAGAATCAACTGAAAAACTATTAGAATTAATCTCTAAAAAATCTCAGTAAAGGGGTTAAGGATATAACTCAGGGGCACAAGTGCCTGGCTGGCAAGTGCAGGTCTGTGCGTTTGATCCCTGGTACCAACGGGGGGGGGGGGGGGGGCTCAGTAAATAATCCAGTTACATGGTACATTTTAAAAATCTTCTTTCTTAAACCAACAAAAACTAGCTAGAAAAAGTATTGGAACAATAACTCATGTTTATAGCAGCAACAAAAACATGATTCCTAATAGTTTAAAGAACAAATATGTGTGACTTATATGAATAAAAACATAAAGTATACTAAGAAATGTGAAAAAGGAAGGCAAAACTTTAGAAGGGTTAAGGTAGAGGACAGGAAAGAGCAAAGGCTAAACTAAAAATTTTGTGTGATTTAAAACAAATTCCCAAAAAGACTTGGTTTTTTTTTTTTTTTTTGGAAATTGACAAAAATTTTAAACTATCTAGAAGAAAAAGTAAAATACAAAAATAAAGAAAGAACGAATAGAAAGATACTTCTTCAATAATACCTAAAGACATAAAGCCAACATCATTATATCTGGAAATAGAATTTATGTCAATAACAGAAAAAATTGTCAAACAGAAATGTATTATGAGCCATATATATAATATATTTTCAGTTCTGGTAAAAAAAACTCAAGACCTTGCACATGACCTGGGGTACCACTGAGGTACATTCCCAGCTCCAAGTTTTCCAATACTGAAAATTTAAAAGTTAAAGAGAAAAAATAAAATTAATTTTAATATTTATCATGGAATAATACAATATATATCATATTATATATTTTATCATATCCAAAATATTTGAACATGTTCTAATATGAAAACTTATTTAGATTATTCACACACTTTTGCTGTCTTTGTTGCAAATGTTTGAAATTTAGCGGATAGCTTACACTGACAGCCCATGTCCACGTGGCCAGCTGTATGTTCGGTGATCAATAGGCATAGCTCGCCAGGCGGCAAGCGGCTACTGCACTGCAAACTGCAGGTATAGAGACAGTAATATGTGAAAGAGGTGCCATGAATTCAATAAACTATATTGAAACAATCTTTCTTTGAACTAAAAACCAGAAAGTTTAGCTACTGAAGCTATCTCAAAAAATGAGCAATATATGCTCCAAGAGGGCAAATGAATTAAACGTTTTAAAAAGTCACAACCTAAAAAATAATATTTATGTGGCTGTTTCCCAAATCTCCATGAAGAGAAAATATTAAAAGCAGCATGAGAAGCCTTAAAACACGTGGTCATACATTTGGTTATGTAAAAATTTACAAAATTTCATAAATTTTCATCTCTGAAATTGAAAGACAAATGGTAAAAACAAATATTTTTGAGAAGCCAGTGAAAATCAGGCTCCAAGTCACCAAGAATCCTAACAGATAAATGCATGAAGAACAAGAATGGATAATTTAAAGAGAAAATAATCACCTAGTGAACAAATGGGCAGAGTAAGCCTACCTCTCTAGTATCTCAGAAATATAAATTTAAACATTCTTTAATATTCCTCTCTTTACCATCATTAATAACACAGTCTCTTAATCTCTTCTAGCTTTGCTCAACTCTGCTGCACCCATTGAGAGTAGGACCATAATTAACAAAGGCTATTGCATGGTATCTTCTGCCACTGGGAAGAATTCCATGCATGTATAGCCTTAAACCTGACTGTACTCATTGTAATGCCTGAATTATTTAGTGCTCAAAGAATTTTTAGAAAGAGAAAGAGGCAGGAAGAACTGTAGCATACCCCAGCAGAAAAGTCCTACAGAACAGTGAGGGAAGGAAAACGAGCCTCCTCCACAAAGGATTTTCACCAAACCTTCACAACTACATATATCAAAAGTGACCTCAAGTGTTCAGTTTTCACAATGGCATGTCACAAAGAGTAATAACTGAAGAGATTATTTTAGCATCTATGTTTGCAGCAGTGAAATAAAGGCATCAGTTTAGACACTAAGATTCAGCTCACCAAAATCACAATGAGTGTAGCAAAGTGCTAACACAGTGACTACTACGTGCCTGGTGTTGTTCTAGTGCAGTCTTCATGATGCCTGACGAATATGGGTGTTATGAACGCTCGCATTCTACAAACAGGGCATGAAAGGGCTAAGTGACTTCATCAAGAACACATCGCTAGGAAGAATATGGATTAATTACCCACCCTGTCCATAGAAGACTTATCATATTCTAAAATAAGACTAAATTTTAGCTAATTAAATATTTTTAAAATGTTTATTATTTTAGTATGTTGGTTTAAAAGAAGTCCAATGTGTGACCCAATTGAGTTTCATTTTATAGGCCAAAGTAACATTTGTGACACTGTGGAATTCTTTACATATGACAAGGCAGAGAGCTCATTTAAATAATTTTGTAAGATTGGAACAAGCTTTATAAGATTTTGTAGAGGATTATGGCTGTTCTATCTTTTACTGTCCAAGGGTTACACAGGCTTGTATAAACACCCAAGTCTTTGATCGGAAACACAGACTCCCATCATTAATATCACCAGAATTGTCCATGTATTTCATTTACCCCTTCTCTCCAGGGAAAGAGGAACAGGAAAGATCACTTCATTAAGAGAGAGAGTCTGATGTAAAGAATGTCCCATAAAACAAGAACAGGAGGTGAAAAGCTTCGTGTGGATATGTTTTGGGTTTGAAGAAGAAGGTGGAGGACAAAAGGAAAAGAGGCCATGTGTTACGGCCTTTCTAACCACAGTCTCCGGACCAAGGTCATGGAGACAGAATTATATTCATTTGAACAGAAAATGCAAAGCAAAGAGGAGCTGTGACCAGAGATTTGTGGCTGACCAAGCAGACTACTTTGTAGATGAGCAGACAGCATGTGACTTCCACCTCAAACTGTCACTTTATTGGGAAGTGACAGCTCACTGTGTCTAGAAAGGTAGTGCTGATGAACCGGGCCCCTGTATCCCCTGCACTCCCACATGGAATGGAAGGGCCTGGAGAGTCTCACATACCACGGATTTTAAGAGTGGAAGTCAAAGATCATCTGTCTCTGGACCTTACCTGACACCTGTCATGATAATGCTGATTGAACCTCCCCATGATGAGCTGATTAAGCTATGTGGCACAAGACTGCAGAGCAAGTCTCTCAGGAGGGACACCAGACCTCAAGTGGTTGGTGAAAGCCAGAAATGATCAAGCTGGGTCTTTATCAGGCTGACAGAACCTACTGTGAATTCACGAGCCAGAAACATGAGGCTTGAAATGCTACACTTAACAAAGAAAACCTCAGAAACAAGAGATCAAGAGGAAAAGATAAAGCCCTTCAAAACGGGTTCAGGCTACCTGCTTCCTATCACTTCTGAAATGTCTGAGTCCACTCTCAAACAACGTGTACCCAATTAGGTCTCTTTTTCTCTCTCTCTCTCTTTTATGTGCTGGGAACTGAACAAAGGGCCTTGTGCATGCCACTGAGCCACATCCCCAGCCCTCAATTCCATCTCGATGTCAGATCTAGAAGGAGAAAAATATCTGAAAAATGTTAGCATTTATCTGATAGAGATTGAGTTACCACTATTTTAAAGTTTCAAAAAAGACTAAAATTTTGGTCAAGTTTGTGTGCTGGTGGAGGATGGGTGGGCTGGTACCAGCCAGCTTTCCATTAGCAAGAGCACAGTACTCAATGCTCACAGTTTAAAGAACTATTAAACCATGAATCTAATTGAACTTATGGTTTCAGGAATGACCGAGGGACCATGTATAATACCCCAGATTGTGCTCCCCTTACTCAGCCTGTCAGACACAGAAGTGTGCTTTACTAATTCCCTGGACAGATCCAGGCCAATCACACCAATAGTCAACCTTAACTATCACATCTCACCCCTTGTCAACCTGACACTAAAACATATCCCCTAAACCGTACTTAATCTTCAAATAAATGCAAGAAATTAATAATTCTAACATGATACAACTAATCTACATGCAAAGGGAAACAGAATCTTTTTCCCAAAGTCTCAACAATTCCACTATTCCTCAAAAGCCATATCAAAGTCTCTTTGAGACTAAAGGCAAACTCTTAGTTGTGAACCTTAGTAAAAATAAAAAACAAAAGTTATATTAACCTAAGATACAATGGCATAGGGAAAATATTCCCCTTCCAAAAGGAAAACATGTGGAGATAGAAAAGACTAGGACCAAAGCAAGACAGAAGTTCAGCAGGTCAAATATTAAGTCTTGTAGCTTTATATACAGCATCTGGTCAGATGGTGGTGAGATGCGAATTCCAGAGATATTAGATGGCCCCGTTACTATAGCTCTGCAGGTCATGTGGTCTCCATCTTGCATGGCTTCATTCATCCCTGAGCTTTCCACCCAAGATGATATTCCTTACATCTCTGACTTCCTGAAGATTCCACTACATGTTTGTCTTCATTCCCACAAGTTCATGCACTGCTGTATCAGGTGCTTCTCACCTAGCTTCCCAGAGTTTTCTCTGAAATCTTGTGGAAGCCTGGTTGGTCCCAGAACTCTTGTAATTTGCATGCCAGTAAGTGCAGCATCACATGGATAATGCCAATGTCTGTCATCAAGTTATTATATCAGTGGAGGAGCCCATCAAAAGAAGAATGGAGTATAATTCAGCCATAAAGGAGAAAGAAATCATATCGTTTGCAGGAAAATGAATGCAACAAGTGATTACAATGCTAAGCAAAATAAGTTTGACTTAGAGTATCATGTGTTTTTCCTAACATATGAAATCTAGGAGAAAAAAATATGGACATATAAGTGACCCTGAGATTAACAGACAAAAGGAAGGGGAACAGGAAATATGGGAGGGTTAATAAGGCAAACGGTGTGATCAAAGTATGTTATATGCATGTATGAAAACATCGCATGTAACCTATTTTTTAAAAAATGAGTCCTAGGAAGGCTAAGCAACCTACCGTGGTACAGCTGGTATGTGACCAAACTTATGGCTTACACCCTTCATCTACTCTATGCTAATTTGTGGCTTACAAGTGACTTCCAGGCTATGTTCACTGCTCCTCTAGTCTTCTGTTAGCTAGGGGATGCTTATCAAAGATGAGGTCTGTTTTTCAGTGAGCACCGCTTCTGTGACTGACCTCTCCTTTGAGTTCCAGTAATGATGTCTGAATGTCTCCAGCTGAATGTGGTATCATCATATCAAATCTGGCATGCTGCAAGCTGAACATCACCTCTTCTCCAGGGCTAATTCCTCTATATTTTCCATGTGAAATTGGCAATAGCATTTTCTCAGGTCATACCCAGAGTCAATCCTAGAATCATCCTTGGTTTCTTAGCCTCCACATCTAACCTGCCATCAGATCTCATAGATTCTAGCTCTCCATAATCTGTCAAATTTCACCTCATTTTTATCATTAGTTAAATCATGACTCAGTCAATTTCTTAAAAATATGATATCTAACCTTTTTTTCCTTGAGATTCTCTCTGTGAAAGAAAATAATTGTGCTTATTGTCCACAGTTGATACAAAATTAAATTATATCCATAAAATATTCAAAATGATGTCCCCTATGTGATGATATAAATTTTTATAATTCTTGCTCATATTATTTCTCATTAAGAATATGAGAGTCTCATTGTTTCATGACTTAGGTTCAGCCCCTCTTAACCTTTTTCTTGGGCAAATTACAGTGTAGTCAGTTAATTCCAGAGTCTTCTTTCCAACTCCTCACTTTTCCAGTATAACCAGCATTATTGCTCTACTAAAATGGGAACTTAGTCATGTCACCCTGTAATTTTTCAGCACCAGCAAGATGAAAAATGAACACCTTACAGCAGCATTCATGGCGCTACCCAATGTAGCCTGTGCCACCATCTGTACTGTCAATGTTGTGCTGGAGTCCTACTGAATTATTCACAGCTTGCTGAAAACAGTGTAATCTAATTCTCTCATGGTCCTACTTCAGGCTAAATATAATTTACCCAACACAATCCTTCCCTCAGCACACCTAGAAAGCTCCTAGTCACCTCTCAAAACTCAGTTCATAGGTTATTTTCCTTATTATAAATAGTTTCTTGTTCCTTCATCTTTCCACTTCTTCCCTCTCATTCAAAAAATAGAAATAACCACTTTTAGGGCACTACCATAATCCATATGAAGAACTTATCTTAGATACAGCCAACTTAGTCCCTTGGACCAAGCCTGGTACTACTCTCTTCTTTGTTTGTGACCATGCCATAGGGCGAGAAAGACAGAGAAAGGAACAATGTTTGAGTACTGAAAGTTTGAGTCTCTCTGGTCTTCTAGGCCCAATAACTAGGACCCTAAAATTTCCTGCCCATTGGCCCTGGTCCTTTTTTCCAGGACCTGCAAAGATCTCTCTGATCTAATTCTCAAGAAAGTATCAGGTCATCAACATACCCTTGCTGGGCCACAGGGAGGCCAAAGAGTGAATATTTGGACTTGGAGGGCGGAAGAGGGAATGAATGAATTTGGACACAGAATCTGAAATGTGTAAATGTGCATGCAGGTTTTCATGTGGTACAGACCGGAGTCAGCAGTAGGAAGAAGATAGAAGGTAGAGGCCACATATGTTCTTCTGTTCTGAAAATGCTAAGGACAGTCCCATCCACATAATTTCTATCAAAAGAATCTGCAAAGCTTTATTTTAACCTTTGACTTTACACACATTATCACAACCTGAAAGTATTGATATAGTTCTAACTCACTTCACATTCAGACTTTTTAAAGCAATCTTAAAATTTATTCTTATTATATTTGTGGTGCTTATATTCTACTGAGCTCTCATACATACTGAGTTTATAAACACCAGTCTTTGCTTCTAGAGGAAATGCATGGTGAGGTTTCCATGAGTCTTCAACCATAAGACTTTCACCAATACACCACTTTGTTTCATTTGTCTTTCTGTTTAAAGACAATATATTTGATATGTAATTATTCATTCACTAACACTGAACGTACAACCAATAGCACTATAATGTGTACCTGACCATGTTACCTAGCATGTACCCTCCCCCATAAAACACAACTCAGCCTTCTGTCACTTAGAAAGGTAGACAGTATTTCAGTACTATAGTACTGTACTTGGGAAATCACCAATAAAAACTACAAAAAAACATGACAAGAATAGCACAAAAGAGACCACAGAGAGGCACATTTTCCCGTCCCAAGAGCTGAGAAGAGAAAGTAAGGCATTTCCTAGTTTTACTTCGCAGGGAACATGTACACTGGACAACTCAAATTTTTCATCACTTTGTGTCTATATTGCAAATGCATTTTGAATGTTAATTTTATTATCACAAATAAATATTAACAAGTAAGTTAATTAGGAAGTACAGAATCCATAAATAATAATAATCCCATTTGGAAATCTGGCATCTCCTGGAGCTTCACCTCACCAAGATGCAAGACTCAAAGGACTTGGAGAACAGAAAAAGAGAATCAATCTTTTTTCCATGCCTCAAAGGAATTTCCATTCTCCAGTCTATCCTACAAGCAGCTTGGATTCACCACTCTATCCTAACAAAATGCATAAAGCTGAACAAGCTGAAAAACCAAAATTCTTCATGGCCCTGTCAGAGAAGTCAGGTCAAAGGACAAATTACCACCCCCAAAACTGCAGAAACCATCAGGCACATACAGGTAGTCACGACTCATCCAGCAGAAACATCACTGGTACAGGTGCCAGATGGGAAACCAGAAGTGCCTTGGACAGACTGCTGGAGGCTCACTGTGGACAAGGGAGAGAGCAGTTCCAGGGGACCCAGGAATGGGCTGGGGCTCTCAGAAGAAATGGTGGGGCAATGTTCTTCTAAATGTGGAGTGGGCATGCACATTCCAGCAAGTGAATCAGACACAGCCTCATCTCCTTCACAACATAGCTCGAAACAAGTCACACAGGTAGAGATAAAATGCGAAGCTTCTAGAAGACAGTTACAGGAGAAAGGCTAGGTGACCTTAGGAAAGGCAATGACATGTTAGATAGAACAAAGGCATGATCAAGGACAGAAATGACAGACAATTAGAACTTCATTATAACTTAAAACTTCTGCTCTGTGACAAAAAAATAAGACAACCAGATACAAAAAAGACGTGTGCGATTTGGCTTAGCAGCATTAAGTGCCCACCTGGCAAGTGCAAGGTCATTAGTTCAATTCCCCAGTACCCCCCCAAAAAAAACCACAGCTGATAAAGGCCTGTTACCAAAAACATTTTTAAAAAAACTTTTTGTAAGACTCAACAATAGGAAAATGAATAACTCATTTGAAAGTGTATAACACTTTCACTTCCAAGTCCTTTCTCCAAGTCTTTTGAGTCTTGCATCTTGGTGAGGTGAGGTGTAACAGAGGATTATAGACAGGAAATTAGTATAGGAAAGAGGATTCACATATGTCATCATGAAAATCCAAAATAAAATAGTAAGATACCACTAAATACCTGTTTAAATGGCCCAAGCCCAGAGCATGACAACACCCAATGCTGGTGAGTATGCAGAGTAGCAGCAGCGCTACCCATTGCTGGTATGAATGCAAACTGCACGGCCACTGTGGGAGGCAAAACTAAACATATCTTACTGTAGGAGCCAGCAGCAGTGTGCCTTGGCATTTACCCAAGAGAACTGAAGATTTATGTCCACCCAAAAATTTGTACGTGGATACATATAACAGCATTTTAATAATTTCTAAAAGTTGGAAGCAAGTAAGATTTTTCAGTTGATAAATGGATAAATAAACTGTAATACCTCTAAAAAATGAAATATTATTTACTACTAAAAAGAAATAAGCTATTAAAGCCAGGTGCCATAGTGTGAGCTTGTAGTACCAGCTACTGAAAAGTGTGATAAGGCAAAGTGTGATCATGAGTTTGAAGTCAGCCTGGGCAGCATGTGTAACATAGTAACATCCTGTCTGGAAGGAAAGCAAGCAAGCAGGCAGGCAGGCAGGCAGGCAAGCAAGGAATGAAAGAGAGAAAGAGAGAAAGAGAGAAAGAGAGAAAGAGAGAAAGAGAGAAAGAGGAAAGAGAGAAAGAGAGAAAGAAAAAGAAAGAAAGAAAGAAAGAAAGAAAGAGAAAGAAAGAAAGAAAGAAAGAAAGAAAGAGAAAGAAAGAAAAGAAAGAAAGAAAGAAAGAAAGAAAGAAAGAAAGAAAGAAAGAAAGAAAGAAAGAAACGACAGGCAGAAAAAAAGAAAGAGACACAGACACAGAAAGGGAAAAGAAGGGAAGTGAAGGAAAGAATCCTAAATCTTAATTGAAATAATCTAAAAAAGCCTACACATGTGAGTAACTATAAAACATTCTGTAAGAAGCAAAACTATGGGAGATGCAAAGCTCAGTGGTTTGTAAGGCTGAGGATGTGGGAGTTTCCCAGGCTTGAGGGGTTACGTAGAGGATATTTAATGCAGATAAATTACTCTTTGATCCATGCAATGATGGATACATGCCATTATCCATTTGTCTAAGGCTACAGAGTGTGTACCAGGAGTCAACTCTATTGTGAGTTACGGACTTTGGGAGATACCATGTCAGAGCAAGGACATTAGCTATGACTAATGTGCCAGTAGCTGTAGATACTGGTAAGAGGGGAGTCTATGTAAGTTTGGGGACAGGAGGCCTGTATAATTCCACACCTTCCTCGCAATTTTCCAATGAAACTGAAACTTCTTTTAAAACTAAAATCATTTTTAAATGTTTAACGAGAAAAATTCTTTTCTCTCCCAAGGGTGACATGTTTCAGCCCTTCTCCAGCTACGGCAGAGAAAGAAGCACATGCAGTCACGTTTGGCGGAACATCGTCCACACCTACCCGTGTTTTCTCCCCTTGCTCTAGGCAGAGACTAATTGAACGCTGTGCTTCCAACCCCAGGGCCTCACAGGCCCTCCACACAGCAAGCTGAAGAAACTCTCGCTCTATTCAGTTAATAGCACATGACTGGGCGCCCGGCCCTCTCTCACAGACATACTGCCTCCCAGCTGTAGGAGTCCCTTAGATTGAAAGGATCCCAGGGCCCTTCTTCAGGATAATCAACAGTGAAATATAGTTTTTGAGCAAAATCTTTCAATGCTGCAGTAAAATCTAGCTCCTCTTTTTCTCAGCCTCTAAAGCTACCATAGATTAAATGTTAATATCAGACCCTGGCATACAACTCACAAGTCATAGTCACCGGTTCCATTGCTGCCAATTCAAATAACTGCAATCAAAAATATTTTTTAAAAATTGTGTCTGTACTGAACATGCACAGATATTTTTCTTGTTATTATTCCCTTAACAGTATAGCATGACAACTACCCACATAGCATTTACATTGGATTATAAGTAATGTAGAGATACTTCAGGTGGGAAGACATGTGCAAATTATGAGAAAACTCTATGCCATTGAGCTTAGAGACTCAAGTATCTGTAGGTCCTTGTTGTCAACCGGCACCCTGGAACCAAACTCCTGTGCATACCAAGGGAGGGCTGTGTATTCCAGTATTCTTTTAACTGCTGACAATTGGGGAAATGTCTACTTCTTTCAGTAATAACAAATTGCCTGTCAATTTCTCTAGGAAATTATGCATGTCCATTTTAAGTGTGAAGGCAAAACTCCCCACAGGACTGGCCGCAGATCCGGGGTCCCCTTGTGTCTCAGCATTAAAAGGGCTGTGCCTCAAGCTTCCCCATACAGAGCACAGCCCCGGACTGCCTGCTAGACAGTGGCCAACCCCTCCAATGGGAGTTTCTGCCTCCTGTTTTGCCTCTGACAGAAATCACACTCCATGAAGGTTGCTGATCCCGACAATCCTAAATGATAGTATCCTGCTAGTTTTTCTAGCACCAATAGAATCCTGAGCAGAACATACAAAACTTGAAAGAATTCAGTCCTCACACTTGGTGGATTTTTTATTTTTCTCCACTTCATTCTCCAGTGCAGGGGCACTGATCTTTGTATTTTAAGAATGTTACAGTAAATAAAAATGATACATGTTGACCTTCACAGTCTCTTTCAAGCCCTAAAAAATCTATGATTCATTTCTTCACAAGGTCTTACATTTCAAGGCCCAAGGGTGTTTACATAACAAGCCAATGTAAATACCTACTAGGTAACGGGCCTGAAAAACGCCCTGAAGTGGAGAAGTAATGGAAGTTTAAAAGTCCGAAAATGAAATAAAGTGGCAAATGTTTTTTATAGTTGCCATTAGAGATGGTAGTAAGCCTCAAACACTGCTCTTGGGAACAATTCAAAAACTAAGCATGTTGGAAACAACATGCAGATGCCATTCTTTGGCTTCCTCAAACTGTTATTGTGAATGAGCAGTGGTTTTAGCTTCGTCATTCTGAGCCTCATGATGAGGCATTCGGCAGCCAGCTGTCCCCAGCACATCATGCAGTCAAGACCTGGGGTTGTTAGCAGAAACCCAGCAAGAGTTACATTCTGGTCAAACGTTCTGTGTAGCAATAAGGAATATATTTTCATTTCTCCCTGTCATAAAAGGAAGTTTTACCTAGAAGCTGGACCAAACAAAAATCATGCTTAGTTTTGGCTTCTGGGGTCTTCCCACAACTTCCGTATCTTCCCTCCACTGCCTACACAGAGAGTTATCTTCTGGTTCCTTTCCAGTTAAAATTGAAATCACAGACTCATAAACTAGTTATTGTGCATGTTCTCTGTTCAGAATTATCAAAACACCCAGAATATTGACTCACTTTCTTGTCATCATTTGTAGTTAGAGCTGAAAAATGTAAGTGCTATTCATCTGGCAACTGATAAGAAATAACTAACATAATAAACTCTATTTTTGATTCCACACAGCAAATATTTATCTTGCTTTTTTAATAAAATACATATTCAAAGAGCTAATGTGCTTGGTTTTTAATCTGCTGGTAACATCTAAACTGATTTCTCCTTTTTTTCCCTTATGTATCTTTGGGTCAGAGATAGCATGATGTTTATCCTCTAGCTTTTAAAGTTCTGATTCCCTACGGCACCAAAAATAAATAACCTAGAAGAGGAGGAAAGCTTGTGTCTTACTACTGAAGAGAAATTGAGCTAGTTTCAGAATGTTCCTCTCGGTGAATGAGACACATTAGGATAAGTATGCCATTTCTGCCTACCTGTGTAAACACAGCTTAGTCTTGTTAATCCTAAAAACAAAACAGCAGCACAGCTTTCTCACAGTCTACATCTCCCTCTTTCAGTTTCTGGTCTTTAGTGTATAATGACACTGTGTATATATCTGTCCGTTCATGATGCCAATTTCCTCCCTATTAATTAACCTCAGTGCTAATTAGGTTATTTAAGACTCACCTGTAGAGTTTACAGAAAATAACAACATTGATCAAAGCCAAACAAGACTGAGATGATGCCAGTGATCAAAGCTCATCTGTAACATTCAGCGACAAGGAGACTCATCTTCAAAAGATTCTGACTTCAAAAGATTTCTCGTGATAGTGTTAGTAGTCATTTGCTTACTTTTAAGAGCAGTTTCAGTCGGGATCATCTGGAGAATAAATTGAAGGAAAAAGCTTTAGTCATTGTCCCTTCACCTTGATCCTCAGTCTATTTACCCTTCACTCTTCTCAAATTACAGAGTCTGAAAACAAGTAGAATTGTTTGACTGGTCAGAAACGTCCTAATTTATCCAGACTAGAAAATAAAATAAAAATATAACTGCTGCTGCTCACTTTTCCTGAAAACCCAAGCCTCGTGAGCAACTTTTATAGCCAATCTTCCCCTTGGGAAGACATATGGTACCGACCTCTAAGCGCATTCGTGTTACACATGGTACTAGCTGGTGCCCCAGAGTGAGCACACAGTGCTTTTCCTGTACAGGTGGAGAACTCGGGAGCAATTACCCTTTAATCCCACCCCTTGCCCTGGGCCCTCTGCAAAATACACCATCAGCCAACCCCACATATTGATGCTGCCAATTTCTTTTTTTTTTAATTTTTTATTTCAAAGAGAATAAAACCAAACAAAATAAAACAGAATAAAGCCAATCAAAACAAAATAGAGAAAGCAATATAGGACTTCAAAACAAGGTAATAGGAAATCAATAATGGCTACTATAATGTCTCTTGTTGTCTTCAAAATAGCTGCCCATACCATCAGACCTAATAAAATCAAATAAAACAGAACAGGATAAAACCAATCAAAACAAAACGGTGAAAGTGATACAGGATTTAAAAACAAGATAATAGGAAATCAACAATGGCTATCATAATATATCTTGTTATCTTTGACATACCTGTCCATCCATCAGATATAATACAATTTCAAACCAAATGAAACAGAATAAAACCAATCAAAACAAAATAATGAAAATGATACAGAACTTTACAACAAAATAACAGGGAATTAACAATGGCTACCACTTTCATTTTTTAGATGTTTGCTCTCCTTTTACTTTCACAATATCTATTATACATTTTGGATCCCACTAACTCCTTCAGTTTTTAGGGAGACAACGTGATGTTCATTCATATGAGTCTGAACCAATTCACCGAAAAGCATGATCACAAGTTGCATCCATTTACCTACAAGAGCCTCATGATTAGTCTTCTTTATAGCTGAGTAACTTTCCATTGTATAAAAATACCATATCTTTCTTATCCATTCTGCAGTTGATGGGCAAACTACCTCTATTTTTTCTGGTTCCCTGTCACATGGAGCATTGTTTTCCCTCCGTTGCCTTTTATCTATTTCCTTTTGAGTTAATATGTTTCTTGGATACTGCATATTGATGGATCTTGTGTTTTGACCCACTCTGCCTGTGTTTCTTTTCATTGGTGAATTGAGGCCATCTACATTAATGGTTGTGGCCAACATGCACTGGGTCATCTCTGCCATGCTTTCTTCCTGTCATTGGCTCCTTACTTTTCCTCCATTCAACTGTCTGCCCTGCTTGGTGATCCCACTTTGCTGCTGTTCTTGGGATGATGGTCTTTTTATCTCTCTCTAGAATATCCTTCAGTTCTCTTTGTAGGGTTGGTGAGGTGGTCATGAATTCCTTCAGTTGTTTGTTGACATAGAAGTATCTTATTTCTCCGTTAATTTTGAAAGATAGTTTTTCAGAGTATATCAATCTGGGTTGGAAATTGTTTTCTTTTAGGACTTGAAGTACTTTACTCCGAACTCTTCTTGACTTGATGGTTTGTGTTGATAAGTCTGCTGTGATTCTGATTGGTTTTCCTTTATAGGTGATCTGTTTCTTCTCTCTAACAGCCTTTAATATTCTGTTTTTGTGCTGAATTTCTGGGATCTTGATTACTGTATGTCTGTGTGTAGGTTTATTTTGGTTTCGTTAGTTGGAGCTCTATATGACTCACTTATCTGTATGTCAGATCGTTTCTGTGAACTTTTCTGCTATTATTCTGTAAATAGTCTCTTTATGTCATTTGTGTTGACTTCTGCTTTTTGCTGAAACCTATCATTCTTAAATTATTTTTCTCTGCATAATCTTGCAGCCATCAAATTGTTATTTCCTGGTTCCTTGTTATTTTTAAGAGATTTTTCCTTTCATGACCATAAGCTGCCATCCTTTCTTCAAGGTCTGAAAGTCTATTTTCAGTTTATTTCAAGTGGTTTTGCCAGCTTTCAAAGGAGTTTTTAATTCCCTAGATATCTCTTTGACTCTGTTCTATGCAGTCCAATTCTTCACTATATTATTCATCCAAGATTTCTCTCATTCCCCTATGCTCATATATTTTTTAAATCCATGTCTTCTTTAGATATACGCAGCAAAACTTTTATTATGTTTGTCATTTCTTCTTTAACCTAAGCTATTATTTATGATCCGATTTCTTTTATAGCCTCATGAAGTAGTTGCCATCATCCCAGAAGTTTCAAGTGTTAAACTTCCTCTTTATTCCATCTCCATGTCTCTTGGGTTTGTTCTGTTTGGCCTGGAGGCCAGAGATTGTCTTTTGCACCTTCATCTTGATATTGCCCTGGGTTCCTCTAAACAAGAGGGCTGTGGGACCCCACACCCTATGCAAGTTAGCAAGACCAGTTTGTGGAGGTTTCAGTCCATAATCAGCTGGCTCCAAGGCAGGGTGGCATGGCACTGGGACAACACTTCAAGGCAGCAGCCAGTAAAGACAACCAAAGTAAAATGGTGGCGGGTAATGCTGTCAATTTCAAGTGCTCACATAACACTGCTCAGTTCTGTACAGCAAATGGTACAGTATAAAATATAGTTCCTACTGTCCCTAATTAGTTAGAAAGAGAGTGTATGTGTGCAGGCACTACATCACATTCTTGATATTTCTGCTTGCTATTTGCTCCCATGTCTGACATCCCTGGAGATTTTCCCTCTAGATTCCCACCTCTACTATCATCTACCACCACCACAGATTGCTCAGAGTACCCCAGCACACAATCCAGATGAACAGCCAAAAGCTGAGGAAATTTCAGGCACAAATCATATTCCACTGAAGCACCATAATACTTACACTTTCACATTGTACGGTCAGCACAGCTCAGATTTAATTAAAGCACTCAATGGCACTATTACTATTTTTGGTGACAGTTCAGGTATAAATACATTAAACACAATTCTTTCTAGGTACTACTTGTCAGCATTCTCCTTAAATGTCCCTTTGTCTTCTCTAGCCTCCTTCTAAATCCCTGAACTTTTAGCTTATAAATGATTAGTACCTCCACACTTCCACCTCCAATGTTCAATTAAATTACTATCTTTAGCCTTTTGCTGGATTCCTCAGGAGTAATAAGTCTCGTCCACTGAACCATAATTCCTCCTTTTAACTTTAATCAAAACAGCATTGACATCTAAACTTCCTTACTCAAAGCTGACTTCTTTATATCTCTTCCCTCACTGGCATGGATATAAGTTTTCCCATATCCTAAACATTGCACCCTACTTTCTCCATACATTGTCTGCTAGTTGGTGCCATAGTTTCTTCCTTCAGACTTCATTTGTGTGTTTTTCTAGCTTTTCTACTTCTATTGAAATCTTTTCCCCCTTCACTTACTTTTTTATTTTATTTGAAAGAGAATAAAACCAAGCAAAACAAAATAGAACAAGGCCGATCAAAACAAAGCAGTGCAAGTGACAGTGGGCTTCAAAACAGTATGAAATAGTCAATGGTTACTGTAATTCCTCCTGCTGTATTCAAAATAGCTGCAGATACCTTCAGTATCTGCAGTAGTAGAAATCAAACAAAACAGAACTAATAAAAACAAAACAATCAATGAAATAAAGTACTTCAAAACAAGAAAATAGTAAATCCAAAATGGCTACCATAATATATCTTGTTATCTTTGAAACAGCTGCCCATGCCATCAAATACAACAAAATCAAACAAAACAAAAGAGAATAAAACCCAACTCATCCAACCAATGAAAATGATACAGGAATTCAAAACAAGATAATAGGGAATTAACAATGGCTACCACCTTCAGAAGGAGACCCCCCTAGATGCCATTCTGTGTACCATGATTCTCTGAATAGATAATCATTATCTCCAAGAAATATCTGTACTCCCAAGTTCACTGCAGCAATGGGCAGCATACAGAAACAATCTAAGTGTCCACTGATGGATGCATAAAGAAAATACAGTAAACACACACACACAGAAGAATATTATCCAGCCATAAAAAGAAGGAAATTCCACCATTCATGACAGCATGGCTCAACCTTGAGGGCGCTCTGCTAAGTGAAATAAGACAGACACATAAGGATGAAACTGCATACTCTCACTTCTATCCAGAACCTTAAAAGTTGAACACAGAAACAAAGAGTAAAATTATGGTTGCCAGAGATGGGAGTGGGAGGAGCGGTGGCATAGAGAAATGTTGGTCAAAGACCTGAACTTAAAATTATAAGATGAATAATCCTGGGGATCTAACACACAGCATTGTGACAACAGTTCATAAGTATTGTACATTTGAAATTTGCTAGGAGAGTAGATCTTAAGTGTTCTTACCATACCACCCCCCAAAATATGTGACTATATGAGATGATGGGTGTGCTAGCTTGATGATGGTAATTGTCTGTCCTATAACATATAAAGAAGTCAAATCATTGCATGTTCACCTTGCATTTACAATTTTGTTTGTCAATTAGACCTTGGTAAAGCTGAAAAATAATAAATAAAACGTAGTTGCCCAGATAAAATGAAAATGTTGATATAGAGTCCTACTGCCCATCAATGTAAGCTAACTTCACAAATTATAACATTCACATCTCCCTAGTTTTAAAAATAGGAGTTCTAAATCAAGGGTGCTCTTACATTTCACCTGTGGAGTTTTTAAACATACATTCTTGGATTACACACCAGAATTTTTAATGCACTGTTTATCACCTTGACTGCACACTGGAATCACATAAGACTACCTGGGTCTCAGTCCAGAAATTCTAATTTAATTGTTCCAGGAGGCAGTTTGTGCATCCAAAGTTTTGATATTCCCAAGTGACTCTGACAGTCCCCCAAGGCTAAAGGTTACCTGTGTTGGGCTGAATAATTTTCCCCAAGTTGAGCAAACTATAATCCCCCAACCTGGGAATATTTTACTTTACCTAGGAAAGTGTGATTATGTTAAGGACCTTTAGATAAGTAATTATCCCAGATATCTGGGTGGACCCAATGTAATAACGAAAATTCTTCTAAGGGGGAGGCTGTAGGATCCATCTGCAGTACAGGTGTGATGACAGAAGGGAGAGGATGGAGTACTATGAAAAGGTCACAAGTCAAGGAACATGGACAGCCTCTAAGCGATGAAAAACACAGAATGGGCTATTCTCTTGAAGCCTTCTGACCTCCACAACTATAAAAGAATATTGTTCTTTAAGATTAAGTTTGTGGTAATGTATTACAGCAACAAGAAGAAATGCATCACTGCTTTAACCCTATAGGTCTGAATGGAACCTGAATGTTAGACACCAGGGCATGAGTGCATATACTGAGTTTCCAAGTAAGTCAAAATGTGTGTTCTTATTTAACTGTGGGTAGAAGAAAATGTTGCCCTCGCCTCCTATCAGCCCCCATTGGGAGTCAGCAAGACCACAGCAGCTCCCCAAGCTTGGGAGTGAACACTAGGGGAGAGGGGGAACATGGATGTGGAGAGCAAGCAACTTCATATGCAGACAACAGTCCCACCAGGGCCTGCTCCAGCTCCCACAACAGCAGCACACCTCGAGAGCTTTTCCTAATGCTGTGGTCTCTCAGGAACCACTACAAATGCCCCAGTCCACCACCGGAGGGGCACTGGGGAAAGGAAAGTAGATCTCAGAGCCCATTGATCCAACACCAAGGCCATTTGAGGCCCATCTTCTTTAAAAAGGAATCTTCCACACAGAGCCACCTAGTTCAGTGAGATTTACTGGAGTTTGAACCCAAAGCTCAGCTAATTCTACAGTATTATTTCCCCTCATTCAACAAGTTTGTTTTTCTCCTAGCTCTTGTTTCTCTAGGCATTGTTCTAAGAGCAAAAAATATCATATGTAATAACATACCCATTTTTTCTTCAATCATACAATACATACCTATGGCATCAACTCTGTAGCAACATGATTCTATTCTAAGCCCTGGGATACAGCATTAAAAAAATGAAATCAAATTATGTGTGTTTATGTATATAATATATATATTACATATAATATGCTTTGTGATGTTTTATTCTAGTGGATGAAAATATTTATAAGTAAAAAGTAATAAAAGTAAAATGGTTTACAGCTATCAAAAACAAAACGGAATGGACATGAGGCTGGGAGTTAAAACTTTAAACATGGGTTCATGAAACACTTTCTGAAGCAGCAGCAGTTGAAGAATCACTTACAGGCAGGTATGGAGAAGACTGAAGACATGAAGAAAGAGATTTTCAAGTGAGAGCACAGCATACAGAAAGGTCATGTGATGGAAATATATCAGATAATTCCATTTGAGCAGAATAATCAAAGGCAAGGGCAATTAGAAATGAGGTTAAAGAGGAAAGAGGATTCAGATCACAGGGTGTATTGTGTTTAATAAGAAATGCATATTGTATTCTAAATACTGTGGAAAGCAATTGAAAAGATTTTATATATCTTTATATAATTTCATCTTGTGTTTTGCTTTTTCTCCAAGCAGGGAATCTCTTCCCTTTAGAAAATTTAGGTCATTCATATTTCACCATGGTTGCTATAGTTAGATTATAGCTTCCTTGTCTATAAGTCTCTTCGATTCACTGTCTATACAGGGGGCAGGGCTGCCTGACTCTGTTTTGAAGCCAAGAGTGAGCTCTAGATACCCACCTGGCTCCTTCTGGGGCAGAGGAAGGGTACATGCAGATGCCCGGCTTTCTTCCACTCAGGGTGGCCACTTGCTGCTTCCTGAGGCAGGCGAGGGACAGGTGACTCCCAGCTAGTTCACAGGACTGGGTCAGTGGAGCTGCTGGGACAACCACCTAACTACTTCACAGGTCCTGGGGAGACCAAGCGGGGAGTAGACTCCAGACGACTCATGCAGCAACAACATGATGTGGTAACCCTGTGGCTCCCAGACTGGGCTCCAGCTCTGCGACAGCCGTACCATTCTCCAGCAGTGAACACCTCAAGGGTCCATAGCCTGATTGCCAGGGAATCCCAATTACCCTTTTCTTGCCAGAAAATTCCCTCTTGGGTCAGGATCGATTGTGAGCGATGGAACACAGATGCCGTGTACTCAGTTCCCTTTTCGTAAGACCATTGTGTATTTCTCTGACAAGTTCCCTTTATACTGTGCTGCTCTGCCTCAAACATCACACAGAGAAAGCCGGCTTTCTCCATGTTTTGGTCCTTTGCTGAGGAGAGAAGCCCGCCAGGTTCTTTTAGTTATCCATTTTCTTGGTGTTACCCAGTCCCAATTATTCTTGACCCTTGCTGCCATATGTTGATGACTGCAATTTGAAGAAGGAGTATTTATCTCAGTCTTTGAAGAGTATTCATTTGTCTTTGTCTGAGAAAGCTCTTATCAAGCAGGCCCATCCAGAGACCCTAGGCTGGCCACTCTGCCATGGCTATGGCATCAGGCAGCCTGATTACTGGACTCTCTGGACTGATTGGCTTTATGTGAAAGTGTAGGATTGCGGGGTTGGTTGTTGGTGCTGGCCAGTGCTCAGTTTATCGACCTCATATGCAGACAGACCTGAACTCTAGAGCTCTCAGGGCTGCTCTGGATCCCAGGTTAGGGTTCACCAACTTTCCACCACTATGCCAAAATACCTGAGATAAATAATTTCAAAGAGAGAAATACTTCTTTTGGCTCAGTTTCAGAGTTTTGGGGCTCTGGTCAACTGGCCATTGTTTTGTGGCCTGTGCTGAGACAGAATATCTCGGGGTAAGGGGAGCACATGGTAGAGCAAAGTTTCTCACCTCATGGCAGCTGGGCAGCAAGGAGAAAGAAGAAAGGGCCAAGGGTGCAGCGCATGTCCAAAGTGACCTGACTTCCGCTATGCTCTACCCACTAAGGGGTCCACCTTCTGAGGGCGTCACAAGCTGGCAACACCTCCAGCATGTGGTCTGTGGGGGACAGTCATGACCTGAAGATCATCGAGCAGCCCTGGTGCTGAAGGACCCAGTGTTCAGAGGTTCCAACCTGAAGGCAGGACCATAGTCCTGGTCTGGTGGTGAGAACAGAAGAGGCTGGCCTAGTTCTGGGGCAACTGGAAGCCTAAAGCTGTGGGGATGTCTTGTTAGAGAAAAACCAATGTCTAACTGAACAGAAGACTCTTTGCACTGAGGAATCTAGAAGACAACTGTTTACTAGTTAGTGGGGTAGTGGGTCCAAATCCAAATCACTAGCAAAGAGCCAGCTTTGAGTTCAACTTAAACACAGTTTACAAGCAGGAAGTTTTGCAAGGCATCACATGATTGGTTACATGGATTGGATTAAGTCATGTATTATCAGGAAAACTAACTAAATACATTTGCTTAAGAAGAATTCTTTATCACAACATAGGAACACCCTGGGAATGATGGGAGGGGGTTCAAGCAGAACAGGCAAAGTTAAAAAGTATCTTTGACTGGGTTACTTTGCCCCAGCCAAAGTCCTTAAAGCCAGTTAGAAGCAACATATATTTTTCTTAATTAAGGGAAACCTAAGCTGAGAACATTATCAGAAGAAAAGCAGCTGGACCCAGACAGTCAAGGCTAACTGAATTCAGCAGGGTGTTGATGTGACAGCCAGCAGGAGCACAGGCAGAGGCTGCTATTTGATTTTAACTTGCTATGATTTGTCTTTAAGGTTGTTATTCTATAACTGTGCCTTTAAGACTCATCATATAATTGTGCTCTTACAGTCTATCTCTAGATGCCCCCCCAAAGCCTCAGGTGCTCCTAGGTAGGGCTTTGTGGGTGCTATTAGATCAAGGTTGCATGATAATCCGTGGATTAGTCCATTTATGCATTTCTGACTGACCTGCTGTTCGGAGGTGGGTTGTGACAGAAGAGTCTGTCACTGGGGGTGTGGCCTGGAAGGTCATCCTCCCTTAGAGCCATCTGATTATAGACTGCAACTGCTATAAACTAACTGCCGTAGTAAGCCTTCCCTCCTGTGAGCTGCCAGAGTCTGGTATTGGGCCCCAGTGATAAGCAAGTAAGATGTGGGTCGACCTGGGCCTGGGGCAGCCTGGAGTCCAGACCCACCACAGGCTTCCTAGGGCGGAGGTGGCCTAAATCCCAGTGCAGGGAGCCCCTTTCTACTTTTTCCTCCTTTAACCCCTATTACACATACAATTAATAACAAAGCATGTAGCACTGGTTTATTCTTAATTGAACCAAGGTTTAAATTTCCTGAACTTACTGTAGCTATCCTAGAACAATATAAACACATACTAGATGCACAGTAACTGCTGGTTAATTGAGAAAGAGGTTCCTAGTAGTTGGCTTTGATGAGTTACTTGTTTTGCTTACTGGTGGAATTTATAGCAGGCCACAGACAACTGGACCAATGGAATAAAAATTTACCTGCAAGCTTCATTCCAGTTAGTAACAACAATAATTGTCCTTTTAATGCTGTGTATATATGTGTTTATGTACATGTCTATGTCCTGTATGCTTGACATATTTTACATTTTAATTTATGTGATTAGATCTCACCTGTCCTCGGAGTGGCAGCACAGGCTGAGGTTGCCGCATACAAATCACAGGACAATGGGATACGGTTGCCGGAAGGGATGCAAAAGTTGCACTGCTGCAATTTTTTTATTTCAAAAGCAGAAACTATGGTTCAAAAAGAGATCAAGAGTCTTGTCAAAGACCAAAGTGACTGTCTGGGATTCAAGTGCTCTGGTTCCCACTGCAGCACAATTGCACCATCAGCAGGCACTGGGCACCCAGAGGCCTCAGGTGGGCGACAGTGTGATCACAGTGGACAGCTGTCCACCAGCTTCTCCTTGTGTACTGTGGCACAGTGAAATCACCCCTGCTGCCTGTTCCCAGAGACCAAAAATGTGACCTGGGGACAAATAGTTCAACATGTGTAGAAAATGTTTACATTCAGAAATATTTATGGACACAGGTTGTTTGGCTTCTCTGCAGTCCTAGTGTTAATTCCTTTGTAGAAACTATAGTCTGAAAAGTGTTATCTTAGGCTAAATTATTGTTAAGGTTAGAAGAGGTCTTCCATATGGGGGCCAATTGAGTAGCTATAAATGCACATTCCAAGAAGCGCTTCACGTGGGAAGAATTTTGGTTCATGTGTTTGAACAAAACACTAATTAACATCAGTATCTGCATGTACCTACTAATTGGCACTCAGAAAAACCAGCTGCAATAAGTAAAACAATATAGCAACAAACACACAGCATCAGTAAGTCATGTTGGGAAAGAATACATTGGCAAGATGCTTTGGACTCTGACTTTGAGGAATTTGGGGTTCAGTCTCCCCTAGCACCATTTTAGAGTTTTTGTTTTGTAGTTACTGACTAAGCTCTTCACATGTATATTTGTACCACATAAAAACAGAGGATTGGAAGAAAACACTCCCATTACTCCTGAGTCCTTTGCCTTAAGCTGGGGCTGCATACTTTTGGAGGTTCTGACTGATTGGGCTATTATGTTGTTTCCTTCCCACCAACTGGGTGCTATCTAAATCCAATTCATTGATAGAGACTTTATGCCATTGTCATCCAAGTTTCCTCTTCCTCTCTCATCAGTCGCTGAAACACTGAATGGTAGCTGAGCCAATGAGGCATTAATACAGTGAGGAAGAACAGAAAGCAAGGCGGTGCCCTGAAGTTCACGCTGTGGCTTCCTCTCACTCTGTCTTCCTTCTGGTCACTTCCCTTTCATTCACCAAAGGCTTTAAAGAATCTTTAAAGACTGCTTCTTCAGGATTTTCTTTCAAAATGAAGCCTTGCTTTAAGCATATCTTTTGTGCATGCTCTTCAGGATGGCTGGAGAATTTCCAATGTTGCCTCTGCTTACAGACTGCTATATTTTCTCCTTGAAAGTTTCCATCCCAAACACACTAACTACATAAGCAGCTGTCACACACCACATACGCATACACACACACCTTCAGCAAGGTGCATTTTTTCAGGAAAATGTAGTGAGTAGCCCTGGGCAGCGCTTTGATTCTTTATCTTCTAACAACAGACAAACCGGCCCACAGAAAATCATCACAATCCCTGAATCCAGCAGAACAAAAACACCATATTCAAAGGCTTCTTGCAATTTTGAAAAAAAAATCTTCTCTTCTGTTTGTTTTTCTTTTCTTTTCAGTTCCAAGTCAGTGCACTACCTGTTTTGGCCATTACTAGGAGCACTTAACTATCACATTTCCTACAAATGTATCCCTTGGTCTCAAAAGAAGAAAGCATTAAACGACAGTTTGTGCCATTTCACTCAAATTTAAAATTTGTCTATGCTTGATCAAACCAGATGTTTGAAGTTTATGGATTTCACATATAATCCTTAGATTTTTCTCCCTTCAAGATTTCCAATTTATGTTTTAAAAACAATTTTAAGATATACCCCTTTTTCTTCTGAGTCAAGAAAAAAATAGAGATAAGTAAGGATATGGAGACACATCACAGATGCATTCTTTCTCTTAACAGCTTTATGGAGATATAACTCACATACCATACAAATCACCCTTCTGTTCTTACATTTTATACAAATAAACTCATACAGTACATGGTCATTTGTAACTGTTTTCTTTCACTTCTCATAATGCTTTTAAGGTTTCTCTCTATTGGATTATATATTATAATGCCATTCCTTTTTGTTCAATTATATGGATATTTCAGATTTTATTTATTCATCCATTGGTTGATAGACAATTTGGCTTTTCTTTCCACTGTTTAGCTATTAAGGAATGTGTTGCTATGAACAATTGTGTAAAGTTTTTTGGTAGATATATGCTTTCATTTCATTAAGTATATACTTTGGAAGGAAACTGCTTGATCATATAGTGCTGTAATCTCTATATTTAAAAATAGAAATTTCTCTCAAACTGTTTTCCAAAGAAGTTCCATTGTTTTACATTTCCATTAGCAGTGTAAAGGGGCTCAGATTTCTCCATCTCCTCTCTAACACTCCGTCTTTTTCATCTCTGCCTTGCTAATGGGTTAATTAGTACCACACTGGGGTTTCAATTTACATTTCCTTGATGACTAAGGATGTTAAACATGTCTTCACGTGTTTATTGGCCATTTGAACATCTCTTTTGGAGAATGTCTGTTCTGATCAAGTGCCCATTTTAATTGGCTTTTTTATAGTTCATAATTGAGTTGTAATAATTCTTAACCTCCTTATCAGATATATGATTTGAAAAACTTCTCCCATTCTATGGGTTAGCCTTTAACTTTCTTGATAGTATCTTGTGAGCCATAAAAGTTTTTAATTTGGAAGTTACAGGTTCATTTTAGTCCTCAGTTCTCCCTGAACCTGCATCAACCAAAGGCCATTTCATCTGTGTAGTTGCATCTTAGTTGAGAATCACTTTAATGACTGGAGAAGGAGAAGAGAAGGAGAAGGAGAAGGAGAAGGAGAAGGAGAGGAGGAGACCATCATGATCTTTGAACCAAACTTTGTATCATGATATATCACATCTCAGGAGCATAGCTTTATCTCCCTAAAATGCCGCTGACTCTTGGGTGCTACATAAAAAGAATACACAAAAAATTTCAAACCCAGATCACTGATGGGCTTTTGCCTATAAGAACTGATCCACATAAGCCCTGGTTACTATAATTACTGCCATTCAAAACTATGGGTTTTGTTCCATCTGAAAGGAACTTCAAAGTCAGAGACGCTGTTTAAAAAATACAACAAAGCTTTTATCAAGTTTGTTTCAAATTTGTCCTCTTACATTGCCTTGTGCAATTTTCTTTAACTTTCATCAATTAAATGAATTGTGCAGATACTAACCAAATAATGCATATTCTCACAGGCCAGGTTACAAATTTTAGTTGTTTCAGGCAGTAGAGATATTGAGAGCTTTCTCAGTAAAGAAGGAAGAAGCCAGACACATATCTAAAGAGTCTAAAGTATGTGGGGAACCAGGAATGCGGTCACTATACTCTAATGTTGTCTCTCCTTAAAGAGATCAGTTCTCACAGTACTTGTTTACTAAGGGGAGTCAGAGTAAAATCAGAGGGGGATACAATGATTTGTTCTGCCACATGCCTACACCACGCCATTTTGTTTTCTCCTAGTCATAATGTCCTTGATCACATGAGTCATATCTAAACACAATCACTCACAGCCTCACTGAATGAGGCAAACCTGGCAGGGTACAGGGGCTGCTGTGCGCTTGCCAAGCCCGCCAAAATAGGCATTTGGACTTTGTTGCCCCTGCCAGGAAACCCCAGCCGCCATTGCCCCTGCTCATGGCCAAGATGTCCAAGAAACTGTCTAATATCATTTGGAAAATGCCTTTGATTCAGATGAAACTTTGTTTTCTGTTTCCTTTTTAACAATTTCCCTCTCTCTAAGAAAAAAATAATCAAAACAGATAAATCAAAGACACATGTTCAATTTTGTAATTCTAGCCTCATCTTCGAAAATATAATCCATGGGGGAACTTTGTTACTGGAAGAAAGGAACTTCCACTGGAATTATGAACATGACTTTGAGGAGCATCTTTTATTTTTTTCAATGAAAACTTCAGGGACTTTGGGAAATTTTGTCTTAACTTCTTCACTGTGTTGACAAGAAAATATTAAAACTGCAAAAATTTATGCATTATAATAATAACACCTTGGATTCCTACAATTCTACCAAGTCTTAAGAGTTTTTGAGAATATTATCTGTTTCATGCACCTAAGACCCCAAAGTTATAAAATGATTCCACCTATTAAAAGACTCAGAACCTGCACCACTGAATATTTGAACAACACAAGTTACTTATTATTCTTTTATTGCTTTCTCCTTTGTTGTTCCTAGACTTTCCTTTTTCTTTTAAAGAGAAAAAATAAAACAGAATTTTAAAATCTGATAATTAGGGGGTAACAAATTGTTATCTTCAAATCAATTACTCAGAGTACATATTGTTGTTATCTTCAACTCAATTAGAGTACAAGACATCTGCATTTAATTATCTGACTAATACTAGCACAAATCTTTCTCTTTGATGAGCTCAAAGAAATCAGTAGTATAACTATATTAACCATCATAATTTCTTTCACCTTCTTGCACTAGTGAGACAATATGATGTTTACACAAGAGTCTGATTTACTTCACTTATAAGTATGATCTCAAGTTGCATCCATTTACCTACAGAAATCTCAAGTTTATCCTTCTTTATGGATAAGTAGCACTCTATTGTATAAAAATACTGCATTTTTTTTAATCCATTCCTCAGTCAGTGGGCATTTAGGTTGTTTCCAAGATCTAGCTATTGCAAATTGTGCTGCTATAAACATGGGTGCACACATATCACTGTTGGATCATGTTTTTAATTTTTCTGAGAAGATGCAGAGAAGGGGAACAGCTGGGTTAAATTGGACCTCCAACCCTAGTGTTTTAAGGAATCTCCACACTGATTTCCATAATGGTTGCAACAGGCTATACTCCCACCAACAGTGAAGAAGGGTTGGTTCAGTTCTAACATTTCATTATTGAGTTTTTGTCTAGTTGATCTGTCTTTTTGTGAGAGTAGGGTATTGTGATCTCCCAATGCAACTATATTAAGGCTTATTTGATTTTTCATGTCCATAAATATTTTTGTTTTACATAGTTGGTTACAGTGGTATTTGTTGCATAAATATTTATGAATATTATCTCTTCTTCTTGTATTGCTCCCTTTACAAGGATGTAATGACATCCTTTATCTCTCTTTATCAGTCTTGGCTTGAAATTCACTTTGTCTGCAAATAGAATAGCTACATCTGCTTTTTTCTGGGTTCCTGTCACATGGGGTTTTGCTTTCCATTCTTTGACTTTCAGTCTATGAATTTCTTTTTTAATTGAATGTGTTTCTTATATGCAGCATATTGTTGGATCTTGTTTCTTTACCCATTCTGCCAGTCTGTGTCTTTTGATTGGTAAATTGAGACCATTAACATTGACGGTTATAATTGATATGTATTGACGTATCCTTGTCATGTTATTTTCCTGTTGTTAGTTCTCCCTTTTTTCCCTTCCCTCTAACTGTTTGCCTAGCCTGGTGGATTCCTTCTGTTGGGTCATGGAACTATAGTCCTTATTACCTCTTTCTAGAACGTCCTTCAGAACATTTTTGAATGACAGTTCAATGATTATAAATTTCCTCATCTGTCCTTTGTCATGGAAGTATATTTCTCCATTAGTTTTGAAAGATAGTTTTGTGAGGTACATCAATCTGGATTGACAGTTGTTTTCTTTTAGAGCTTAGAATACTTCACTCCAGTTCTCTGATTTGAGAGTTTGTGCTGAGAAGTCAGCTGTGTTTCTAATGGGCTTTCCTTTATGAGTGAATTGTTTTTCCTCCCTACTAGCTTTTAAGATTCTATTCTAGTGTTGAATTTGTGGAATCTTGATTATGTGTCTGGAATCTTTTGGTCATGGCTAATTTGAGTTCTATATGCCTCAGTTATCTGTATGTCAAATTATTTTTCTCTACCAGGGAAGTTCTTTGCCATGTCTGTGAATACTTTTTTTAATGTTGTTTGTGGTATCTTCTGTTTTTCATTGACTCCAGTACATCTTAAGCTATTCTTCTTTGTCTCTTTGAGCAACTGCTGGATTGATTTCTCAGGATTTCTTGCTATTTTTTGAAATATCTTTCTTTTCCTGGTCACTAGCTGCAAGCCTGTCTTCAGTGTCTGAAATCCTGTCCTCACATTGGCCTAATCTACTTCAAATACTTTCAGTGTAGTTTTTATTCTCCTGGTTATCTGCTTGGATCTGCTTTAGGGATTCCATTTCTTTCCTGTACTGTGCTTCCATACTTTTCCTAAGCTTGTCTATTTTTTTCTTTTGTCTGTATCAGCTCTAGCATCACTAAGCATGGTATTTATTTCGAATGCCATCTCTGTAGTTATCTGAGAGACTATTTCTTATTTCATTTTTTCCAGCCTCATTCAATTGTTTTGTTATTACCTCTTCAGAGAGGCCTGGAGGGAGGCTTTCAAATTGTCCCACTTCATTGTTCCCTGGATTTGCATTTGGCAAGCTGGATATCTGGGTCTACGTTTTGCTTGTCTTCTCATTTCTTTCTTTTTTTTCTTTCCTTTCTCTTTCTCTTTCTTTGTTTTTTAGTTTAATTCCTGGGGTGATGCTTGTAAATTGCCTATGGTGGGTTGCTTTATCGCAAGTATTTCGGACTTTAGGTGATGATTACTTCTCTAAAGTATTTTCCAGGTGTAGCTAGTTTTTGGGTTTTGAATCTATTAGAAGATCTTACCTCTTCAGTTTTTTGGAGAAGAGAAGTTGTTGTTTGTTTGTCCCAGTCTCTGGTTCTTTGGCACTGTGCCACATTATCTTTTATGACCCTTAGTCAATCTCAGTCATGGAATACCAGGACCAACAGCTGTTTAGAACACTTATGACAATTTTGTGTATAGTGGTACCAACAGCATCAAACACAGCCTGGAAAATGACAAACTCAGCTAACCCTTAATTTGCTACTTTTAACCAAATGAACTAGATTTGTGGTTATATAAAAAAATCTAAAACAAACCAGAAAAATATATGCAATAACAATTATATATCAATTGGTATGTCAATTTTGCTTGAGGGTTAAAATTTAAAATAGGTTAAGGAGAAAATAGAGAATTGGAAGAAGAGGAAGAGATTGAAAGTAAGGTTGGAGGACCACAGGAGAGCAGCTGTGAGAAACTGATATAGAAGACTGGAGAGAAAGAGCAGAGGAAGAGAGGAAAAGGACAGAACAGAGCTACAACCACAGAGAGGCTAGAAATTATACTCACACTTACATAAAAAACAGGACCAAGCCAGGCACAGTGGCAGATGCCTGTAATCCCAGCACTTGGGAGGCTGAGGCAGGAGGATTGCTGTGAGTTGTGAGGCTACAAAACCAGCCTGAACCATATAATGAAATTCTACCTCAAAAAAGACCAAAAAGAAAGAAAGAAAAAAGAAAACAAGATCAAACAACGAAGGAGAAAGAAAAAAGAAGAAAACAAAAGCTAAAAATCAAAAACAAACATGAGAGGAAGGAAAAGAGCAAAAATCCACTTCCAGTTTTGGCCAAGTTTGTCTCTGCTTTCACTGACAGTGTGCAGAGACAGAGCGCCGATCTGTGCCAGTCTCCAGTCTATCCCAGCACACCAACAGTAGCTTTTTGGTGGGGTAGTGGATAATCTCAGTAAGCCTGTATTTTCTGGTGGAGACCAGTCAGTTGCATTTGGCTCATGGCATTCTGAGCACCTTCCCTCGGTCTGAGCCCCACCACGAGACACTAGATGGAGCCAGCTGAAGTTCTGAGTTCTGATCTCAGGCTGCCCGTCTCCAAAATGGCTCCAAGTCAATCATTTTCTCCTGCAGTCACCACCAGTCAGTGCAGTTCTTCATGTCCACTGGTCCCTTCCACATCCACTGCTGCATCTCTCTGCAGAGGCTTCTGGGGCTGCCGGCCATCACTGTGCATTCACAGGTTTGAACCACTCCTCTCATGCAGTGAATCCCATCTCGGAGAGAAGGAACCACCAGCTGCCTCTTTTTTCTGTGTTAAATTTCTCTCTTCACTCTCTCTATGGGCCACAAGTCACACTTCAGATTCTTCCTGGGTATAGGGAACCCACTTTCCTACTTCTTGTCTTTCTCAAGTTGCTGTATTCTAGCATCTGAACAGTGATTCTCCAAAAGGCACTTTCTCTGCTGCTTAGCACTCAACCATCTTGTGTCTAGACACAATTCCAATTCCTAAACCACCTCCTTCCGTGCTGCTCCCCACCTCCCACCCGACTGTTTGGATTAGCTGGCCAGGCAGACAGCCTCTCTGCTCCATCTGTTCCACAGTGAACCTTTTCTCTTGCTAGTTGCTCAGGTACCACCATTTGGTAGACTATAGGAGCCATCTGCTAGGTCCTGTTGTGCACTGTACAAACCCACCAAGCTCTCGAGGCTACTGCTTATATCTCTGCACCAGTCTGTCAGCCAAAGATGACAGAGATGTGAGTCAGTGACAGCTTTCTCCCTCCCTCCCTCCTCTCTCTCTCCCTCTCTTTCTGTCTCTGTCTTGGTCTTGGTCTCTTTCTTTTCTAATTTCTGCCCAGAAATTGCCTCCTTCCCGACATACTTCTCTCTTCCTACTCTCTGGATCATACTCGGGCAAGCTTAGAAGTTCTTGAAACCATCTGTTCTTATCCCTGGGCATGAAGTGGGGAGTGGGGAGTTTGTGGTAGCTCTACTTACAGTGATGTCTCCTAACAAGCAGATCTCTATTAATTCATGCCTGTGCTCATTCCTCTCAGTTCAATGCAGCTCTCAGGAAAACTAGTCTGTGTAAGACCCAGTAGAACTAGCGAAGCTATGTAACAAAAAGGCCAAGAGTTAGATTCAAATCTGAGTTCTGACTCTAGCATGACTTGCTAGTTAATCTTGAGTGATGAGATAATCTACCGGCGCCTGGGTGTCCTCATCTGAAAAACAGTAATACTACTTTCTCGGGTTGCAGTGGAAGATGACCAGAGATAAAAGATGTAAAACGAGGTCTCAGGCTGAGAGCTGTCATGTAGGGAGTACCCTATGACATGACAATGAATAACCAGTGAATCCAAGACCCTTGAAAACACAAGAAACTGTGTTTCTGTAGAGCCACTGTGGCAGTGGAGCACCCTAGAAACTTCTGCATCTGGACATCTGGAATCTCCTCCATCACAGGAAACTTCCAAAAGTCGGAATCTAACCCTCTAAAATGCATGAACAGTGGAGCATATCCTGATTAGGACATCCCTACCAAACTCTTCAGTGAGCAAGCCTAGCACATAATTCATTTTCACTTAATGAAACACTTACTAGAAATCTACTGGGTATAAAATTCACTATTTGAGTGTTTGTGGGGAAAACAGGACAGACAAATGCATTTGTGTTTTCTGCTGAGAGTCACAGTTGTATGTGGTGATGACAGACAGAATCCAACCAAAGGTAGCACATCCAGGGAGCCCCGTGGAAGCACAGGCCACTAGAACCTAGGCTGGGGTTTGTAAGGACTGACACCTGAAGGGCACACCTCAGGCCCAGAAGCAAAACACGGATACAAGCGCTGACCCTTATCCTTCAACCCCACTCCTATTGGACTCTCTGCTGAGCGTGAGTGGGACGGGGACAGCTGTGTGTATTTGTACACACACGCTTCTTCTGCTGCCTGGGCCCAGAAGGCCCTGGGAAAAGCTGTCAAGGCTGCAGGCTTGTGTCTTTTTAGGTGCCTGGAAGGCCCCTCCTCCAGTGTCCACAGCCTTCTGCAAGGAAGGCTGAAATGTCCTCTTTTAACCAGTTTGCACATTCAGTCCAAGCATACTATTCGGGAACAAAACAAAAGCTGCTAGCCCAAGGGCATTCAAAGGCATGGACAGGGTCTGTGGCACACATGGACCCATTTGGACAGCTTGGCCAAGCAATGCACAAATTCTGACTGATGGCACCCTGTGGAGCCCCAGCTCTGTCCCATCAGCCTGCCAGGGAGCTGGCTCCTCTCTCTCCACTCCGGCAGACTGCACGTGCCAGCCCGGCTCTGGCCAGGAGATGCCACTCAGTTTGACTCCCAGATTAGAAGCAGCGGCAGCCAGGGCTCCTGTCCAGTCTGCTGCTGCTGCCCTCTCAGAGGGGCCTTGGTTTAGGGAGAGCACCTGTGCCCCCGCCACTCTCTCCTCAGGGCCAGGCTGGGGGTCCACACTGCCGCCGGGAGCGCTCCTCAGTCACGCGGCCAGCGGCCCTGTCCAGAAGAGGAAGCACCTTCACCAGCTCTGCCTCGGGCTCAGTTTACCCTACTGGCTCCTCCACCCCCACACTACCTTCTACACACCACAGGCAAAGAGGCTTCTACAACAAGACACTCGTCACTGCCTGCTCCACAGCCTCCAGCTTTTCCACTGAGCTTTGGAATAACAGGGAAACTCCCTGGTTCAAAGGAGCCTTGTGACCCGCCCTCACCCCACCTCCTTCCGGTGTCTCCTACTCTGCTCCTTTTTCTCTGTGCTGCAGTTTTCCTGTGGGATTCTCTTCAGTCTCAGGAGTTTGTTATTCATTTTCATTCTCTCTCTGTCTGTGTCTCTCTCTCCCTCTCTCCTGTCTTGTGCAAATGCTTTTCTCAGAATACAACACACCACAACACTGATTTCCTCACCCTCTCGCTCATAAGGACTCTTTCAAAGCTTAGTCGATTGTAATTTTCTGAAACTCGGGAAAAACTGCTGATGGACAGTGCATCAGATGGCTATTTAAATTTCACTCAGATGTTTCCTAAGCCTTAACCATGCTGATACAGGAGAGCTATTGTAACCACTTTACCGGGCCTCAAATATTTCAAATATTTATGCTAATCTATACAGATTTTAAACAGCTAATCTACTATAGTCAAGATAGATCATCTACAATAAAAAGATAGAACATCTAAAATGTGTTATTTTCCTGTCCTAATCAATAGTACAATATTTAAAAATTAAGATTTCTATAAAAGTAATTCAACCATCACTTCTAAATAATTTTCATACAAGCTTTCTGCTGAGAGTCACACTTGTACGTGGTGATGACAGACAGAATCCAACCAAAGGTGACACATCCAGAGAGCCCTGTGGAAGCACAGGTCAGTGGCCTAAAGTGTCACTGATGGATGTACTTTGAAGGCTTGTATTGGAGTGAGTAAATCCTCAATGAGTGTTTCCAGTGTTACCCAGAAAAGCAAAAGAATGATGATCACTACAGCTATGTACTGACTGCAGAAATATGATGGTTACTGGCTGCAGAGTAGCTTGACTAATATTCAACAAGGGTCAGAAAGTGAGAAGGGTAAGGTGGCTTGGAAAGTTTGATGCCAACCTACCTAACGACTTACTTCTCAGTCAGGTCTCATAGATTCATGCC
>PVJX010014545.1:0-44617 GCA_004027295.1 Dolichotis patagonum | reverse complement strand
TATGTTATTTAGTATGAGCTCTCCATATGCAAAGATAAGGACAACCTTTTGGAAGAAAACAAGAGACAATTTGACAGATAGTGAAGATCTCCGGTTGTCTAGCTTTGAAATTTATGCTTTCTTATGTCCCATTCTGTTCTGTTTTGTTGTGTTTAATTTTAATCCCTTTTAAAATAAAATTTAAAAAAAGAAAAAAAAATTAAAATGTCCTTCAGTATTTTTTGTAGGGTTGGATTGGTGGTCACAAATTATCCCAGTTTCTCTTTGTCATGGAAGCATCTTGCTTCTCCATTAATTCTAGAGAGAGTTTTGCAGGATACATCAATCTGGGCTGGAGGTCGTTCTCCGTCAGGCCTTGAATTACTTCACTCCAAGCTCTTCTTGACTTGATGATCTGTGTTGAGAAGTCTGCCATGATTTTGATGTGTTTTCCTTTATAGGTGATCTGTTTCTTTTCTCTGATGGCTTTTAATATTCTGTTCTTATATTGAATTTCTGGGATCTTGATTATTATGTGTCTAGGTGTAGCTCTGTTTTGGTTGTAGGTGGCTGTAGTTCTGTATGCTTCATACGTCTGCATGTCATTTCCTTTTTCTATGCTTGGGAAGTTTTCCTTAATAATTTCTGGGAATAGCCTTTGCAATTCCTCTGTTTTGTCTTCTGCTTCTTCATTCACATGCTTTATTCTTAAGTTATAGATCCTCTTGTCATCCTCTAGTCTTTGTATGGTTACTTCTTGCTCCCTTGTTATTTTTAAGAGATCTTCCCTTTCATGATCACACATTGCAAGCCTGTGTTCAATTTTTGATAGTCTATCTTTGGTTTCTTTCAAGCAGTTTTGCCAACTTTCTATGGAGTCTTTAGTTTCCTGATAATCTCTTTGAATCTGCTTAATGAATTCTAGGGGTTTTTTTGTATTCTTCATTGAACATTTCTCTCCTTTTGTGTTCCTCATTCTTCTGTCTGTGTCTTCTTGAGAGGTGCCCAGCCTTTCTTTTATTAATCTACTTATCTCTTGTTTAATTTGAATTAATATTTCAGTTTTGATCTCATTTACAAGGTCCTGAAGATATCTCTTTACGTCCACTGACACTGTGTTTGATGTTGCATGTTTGCTGCCCTCAATCTCCTTTGTATTTACCTCTCCTGGATCAATATTCTCAAGGTTAGGGGCTTGGGGCTTTTTCTTATTTCTCTCTCTTGTCATGTTTTTGGTTCCTTTTATACAAGTGTATAGTGTAATTCCCAGCCCCTTTACTTGTTGGTTAAGGTTCTTCTGGAGCACGCAGGCTAGGGGCTTCTGCCCTCTGCAGTCTGCTATCAGAGATTGAAGTTCAAGCAAGCCCAGTGTGCGCTGGCTCCTCCCCTCCTGGCCAGTCCACCTTTGCGGGCCTTCACTGTGTCAGTGTGTGCCGTGCTCAGGGAATTAATTTGTAGTGACCCACTGGGTCCCAGCCAGGGGCATGGCCTAGTCCAAACAGATCCCACCAATCCACTGGTTGAGGGGAGCAACAAACTGAAGCCACTTTCTTATGGAGTTAAGGCTGTCCTGCCCAAATCCAACATGTTGTCCAGTCAGTTGCCCCTTTCCCGTGGGAGGGTCTTATTCCCATCACTCACTGTGTGTTGATGCCAGTCCCTGAGACCTGCTGGGCTCCCCGACCTCTGACCTCAGCACGGATGCAGTGCAAATTCACGGTGCCTCTGGGTGGTTCGTGTGCAGGGCCGGTTCTGGGCAAGCTGCGCGCAGTGCTCTTCAGCTCCACGCTCTGGCCACTCAAGCCAGTTGCATCAGTGCAGTTTGGTCAGTCATGTGGTCTCAGGCAGGAATTCAGGTGGCTCAGCAAGATGCTGTGCTTGCTGATCCTAGCTTCTTTCATGGTAGCCCTGGGACCTCGTATTTGAGCAGTTTTTCTCACTTTATTTTCTTCCTGGGTTGAAAGACTCCATCTCCCTCTGTTTGGGTCTCTCCAGGGTGTTCTGTTCTGGCATTTGAGCTGTCTCTCTCGGAGAGGATTCCTATCCTGGTACCTACCGGCCCGCCATCTTTGGAAACTCCCCAAGAGCAAGATTTTTACAAATATGGAAAAACTGCTTCTGGAAAGCAACACTGGGGCACATACCTAAGTTACTATCAAGGACACTTGCATGTTTAAGTGTTTCAGGCTTCTCTAATTATTTATTGTAGAAACACTTAACCTTAAAATGTATTCTTTGAGCAGAGGGAGAGAGACCAAAAGTTTCCTATTGGAGTCATTCCACTAAAGACCTAACAGATGTGCTAGATACTTAAAATGACTCCTGACCCATGAATCTGGAGTGAGAATGTATCGCCTAGCCTCATGAAAAGGCATCTGATTGCCATTTGTATAGCAAATTTTTGTCTATCGAGTGGAAGTGTAAAAGATTTAATTACTTAGAAATAATTTTACGGGGCTGGGGATTTAGCTCAGCGGCATAAGCGCCTGCCTTGCAAGTGCGCAGTCGTGAGTTCGATCCCCAGTACCAACAAAAAAAAAAAGAAAGAATTTTACTTTTGTTTGTTTAAGGATAATTGTCTTCCCTTTATTCTATAATTCAAATTTGGCATACTTTTCAGTTTTAAAAAGTGCACTTGTGGTTTGATTTGAATTTAAGATGCCCTCATCCATCACTGGGCAACTTTCAAAGTTGATGTTATTTTAGAATGGATCTCTTCGATTCCTCTTACCCTGTTAGTTATTTGGAGTTATAGTCTCAGGCTCTAGAAACAGAGTCAGGATGGGGAAATAATTGAACTGAGTTACCTCTTCTCCTGAAAATTTTAATTGTGCCTCAACAGATGTGTGAAGTATCACGCCTATTTTCAGCACTCACCCTTTACCCTTAACCTAGTTGTCCTATAAACTGTTTCTTTTGTTTTCTAGTGTGAAGTCTCATTTGGGCATTGAACCTTGCTTTCTCATTTTTGACGACTTAGGGGTCTGAACTACAGGTGTCCTGCCTGTTGATCTAGAAATATGTCTATGATTTGAATCTTTTTAATCAACCTTTTATCATGTCAAAATGAACCTCCCTGTGTTGTATCTATTCACAGTCATCTTTTAGGCTGAGAAACAGCTAAATTGTATCATACATACTCTTCCGTAATGGATCAAAGACAACAGGCAAGTCTCCATCTGTTGCAGCTGCAAATTTTCAGCGAGATATGTCATTCAGTCTTAATTGTCCGTTTGAATAGTGTAAGATTTCTGGAGAGGTGATTGGGTCATAGAAACAATATATTCATCAATGGATTAATCTACTGATGTTCATAAATGAATTTCTATTAGTAAGTGGTGCCTTTGAAAAAGATATTTCTCACCAGTGCCCTTTCTGTACCCTTTGCTTCCTAGGTGCCTTGAAATGAGTAGCTTTCCTCTATCAGGTCCTTCCCCCATGAACAGAAACCTTTCAAATCATGAGCTAAATAAACTCCCATGAGTTATGATGTCAGGTATTGTGTCCTAGAGATGGAGAACTGAGTAATAAAGAGGGACGTTTGTATGAGATTGTCTTAGAAATGAAGCAGTATGACACAGACAGAGTGGAAATGTGCAGAATTTGGAATTAGAGTAGTTTGATATCTAGCTCATGTTTCTTATTCTTTTTCTAAGAGATTGCCCATGAATTACTTAACCTTCCTGAACTTACTTTTACTGTAAAAAGGAAAGATTAATGTTTCTTTTGAGTGATTTAATTAAAAATTATATAAGTACCCAAGCTCCTGGCTAATATGCAGAAAATGCCATATATTATAGCTGGTATGTTAATAATGTTAAACCAAATAAGTGACTCAAAGTCAATTATAAGTCAAAGCTGGTAATCTTAATAAACAGATACTTTAGGACACTGTGCAGAAAGAATTATAAGTGAGATTTTAAAAATAATATTCTATTTCATCTATGTAGCATACCATCTCTTCTTTAGCTATTCATTCACCAAGAAAATATTTGTTTACTGATTAAATTATTTATGTTTCCATAAGTTCAAAAGCCTGGGCTATGTACTATTAGGAACACAAAGACACATTATCTGTAATCACATATTGCATTACTATTAAATATAAGAAATAAAATCTGTATGTAAATTGGATTAAAAGAAAAGCAGAAATATCTTGATCCTGTCTTTAAAGATTGTCTTGAAAATTGGAAACTGCTTAGAGAAATAAGAGAGAGGAAGGGTAGAAGCAGGCTGGTTTGGAGGGTTATTAGTCTAAAGTTGTTTGAAAAGGTTCAAAGTCAAAGACGAGAAGAAAATTTATGTCCTTCACTACAGTTAAAGTAGAAATCATTTTTCAGAGGTAGAGAGCAAATAGACAGTCAAACCTCAGTGGCAAGGTCAGTATGTGGACACAAAAGATAGGCAACAGGCCCACAGCCAAGGACACCGGGAAACAGAGGAGGAGTGAGAAGCTGGGTGGATAAAATGAGGGAGGCAAAGATAGACTCTAAGTATATTCTGGACGTGAGAAGGAAGACCCTAATCCATCTTTTCAGGGTAGATTTAGGCACTTAGAGGAGCCACACCAGACTGGTTGAGGGAACTGGGGAAAAAAACGTGATGAACAGAGAGTGGAAAGAAAATGCTGGAAAGGGTTGCCATAACAACATCTACCAATTTGTAGTTTAGACAGAAGATTTAAAGTTGTCAAAAAGTAAAAGTATTACTCTAGTTCAGATGTTGGATATTTTAGCATGAAATTTATAATCCCAGGTGGCCTGACTATACTAGATTTATATCTTTATAAGGTCGATGGTATATATAGTGCTTACAACTCTGGGCTATGAAGGCAGACAGACAGGAATTTGCATTTTGTTTTTGAAAACTTGAACAGATATTTTGTGTCCTAAAAACTTAGTTACAGCACCTGTAAAATGAAGCAGAGATGAGTATTTGCTCACAGTGTTGTACTGGGAGCTACTGAGATGCTGCAGCTCAGCACAGTGCTTGGTACCTAGTAGATAGGCAATGAGTATCAGCTATTTCAGATTTGGCTTCCATGTCTGTCTAGAGGTCTCCTCAAGGTTATTCAGCTTGTCATATGGTTGTGGCTATTTTTATGTGTTTAGCTGGTCATAAAAATAACTTTAAGGCCCTGCAACCAAAGCCAAAAAGAAGTCAAGTTGAAATCTGAAGAATAGTAGCTACTTACAAGTTACTTAATCTCTTTGGCATCCCCGTTTCTCTTCTAGCTGTGAATCATTGATGAGATCTGTGTTCTTGGGAAGAAGGCCAAACACATCTTCGGCTCACTAAGGGTTCTCAGAGTTCTCTCTGGGGTCCAGAATGGTTTCTAATGTTCAGTCAGTGTTTGTCTCGATGAGTGACATTAGAAATATGGATAATACAAGTGCAGAAATAATCATCCAGATATCATCTTGTTATTGAACACAACTTTATAGGGTTGAACTAGCAAATGGGTAATTTCTCAGAAAAATGTATAAGAAATACAAAACAGGTGAGGTAAATAGGTCCTATAGTCATCAATTTATTCAGGAAAACTTACTGAACAGCTACTAGGTGGAGACCCAGTTTAGGGTAATGGTCATATTCAGTAGACTGAATGCAGATATGATGTCCAATACACTGGGCACAGGGTTGATATCTATTATATTGAGTACAAGATGATCTCTTGGACTCTGAGTGCATGTTAATATTCAGAACACTGGGTCCTGGGTGCTATAGGACACTGAGGGGTGATATCCAGCACTCTAGGTGGAAGTGATGATACTCAGAATGGTGAGTGCTATTATCTAGAATCCTTGGCAGTCGGTGTCACTAGCGTACGAGAGAGCAGACATTGGTGAGGATAGTAATGTCTGAAGGTGCTGTTTTCTGCAAGATGTAAACTTCTGCCTCTCTGAGGAACAGGAAACAGGAACAGGAAAGTGCTGGGACAGGAGACCATTTATAGGACTCATGATAGCACTGTACATTGATTGGTCAGAAATAAATTAATGTTTTCAAACCTAAGTTTTTATGAGCTAGGCATATTAGTGTGTTCTGGCAGTGAAGAAGGCAGGCAAGGCCCCTCTTTCACAGGACTTTTGGTTTTGGAGTCACCCCAATGGCATCAGAAGGCTTATCTCCTGGGAGAGTTTTAAGTCTGTTCTGGATACAGAAGCCAAATTCCTCAGCTGAACAGCATGGGGCCTTGATACTGCCAAGCAACTTCATGCCTAAACCATGCTAAGCGAGCATTTTTAATCTTAACATTTTTCATGTTTTTGAATCTTATTTTTAGAACTGTTTTAATATTCTATAGGGTTTTTTTTCCATGAAGAAAGCTGAATTTAAGTGTGACAGTCTCTGAGTTGTTTAGTTCTGAAGGTCTTTTTGTTGCAAGAACATTCTGCCAACAGTTCCTCTAATAAACATAACAACCAATTAATCTTCACACATTGGCTCTTTGTGATGTTCCCTGTGAGAATTCCTATTACAGAAAAAAAGGGACAATTTTAACTTGCTCTTACAGAGAGGTAAGTAGCAAGTACTTTATTCAATCCATTTTTATAAAAACTTAAGTTGCTTCTATGGCAGAGAATAAAATGAATGTTACTGTTCTGAATGAAGATATAGGGAGGTATATGGGAAATCAGAAGTGCAAATGTTTTAAGCAGTATAATCAAGATAAATTTGGCTCTCTGAGGATAATTGAATTTAAGAAAATTGAAAATACAACATGGTTCTAGTCTTCAAAATATTTAGTAACTTATATTCTCTCATAATTGTGCATTATATGATAACAAAAAGTTATACTGTTCCCATTGGAACTATTGAATCAACTTAGTGTTCATATGACAAGAAAGAAAGGAACGGTGGCCCAGGCATTTAATCATAACTGCCTACTTAATACACAAGAGGAGGATTTTATGATTAGAATCACAGGGATGATAATGTAGTGATGGTAGAGCAATCTGGATCCAATTGTGCCTCACATGTTCATCACAAAACTGTCAGATGAATTGTTCCTCCCAGCTCTGTTATCTGGCACTGATAGGAAAGGCTGAGAGAACACAGCTTGGTATTGAGGCTTTGAAAGCTTTGACATGTAGGTGGGATACACTTGATGTGCTAGCCATTACCAAATGATAAATGGGGACTCACAAAAAGTACTTTCCTGCTCTACCCTCAGTTCAAGTGCCTCTGTTCTCTTTTTGGTGCTTTTAGATTATAAAGGCTTAGAAGTTGCCTGGGACCACTTCATGTGGGTAAAATAAGTTTGTCACTCCAGCTCATTTCTCACAGATATCTTGTACTGCTAACTGTGTTATCAGAAAACTGATTTTATGTTATTTTCTAAATTCGTAATATAAACTCTTTTAAATATTTACTGAAACCTTTAAACAATCATCTGTATAAAAATAGATTTTGTTTAAAATATGTATAAGCAAGCCATCCCCAAATGTACAGATTAACACTATATTTTGTCCTGCATGTCTTTGTCTAGGGGTTAAGGGAGCATACTAAGGTCTATGTTAATATGCTTCACTATTTTAGACTTTATACTTTTGGGTGTAGCATTATTCACATTCCTAAATTGACACATTACTTTTTAATTTAATTATTTATAATGGACTTAAGACTAATATTTTACTAAATTTTATTTGTTTTCTTAGTGTTTAACAAGAAATCAGGATTATAAAGAAACAGTATTTTAAAATTTTTATTTATTTTTTATTTTATTGGTACATTTAGATGTATATAGTGATCACAGTCATGATAGGGAATTGGAACCTGTACATAATGTATTTTGATTCTTCTTTCCCCCCACCAATCTCCTCTCCTCTCTTCAACCCCTTTTCCTCCTTTATTTACAAGATCATTGTTTTCATTTTTTCTTCTATTTTCTGCTTTTTCCTATTCCTTTCCTTCTTTACCCGCTCACTTTCTTGTTCCCCTCCCAATTTGAACGTTTGCTTCCTACTTCCCAGTATCTGTTATATATTTTTGCCCTTATTTACACTTTTGGTTTCTCACACCAGAGAACCAATATGATATTTAAACCTTGTCACGTTTATTTCACTTAAGAGTATGGTCTCAATGTGCATCCATTTCCCTATAAATGCTTTACGTTTATCCTTCTTTATAGCAGAGTAGTACTACATGGTATAAAAATGCCACTTTATCCACTCATCTCTTGATGGGCATTTGGGTTGATTCTAAGATTTAACTATTACAAATTGAGCTGCTATATATATGAGTGTGCATATGTCGCTGTGGTATGATGCTTTTAATTCTTTTGGAAAGATACCAAGAAAGGGGAAAGCTGGGTTGAATGGAACCTCCAGTTATAGTTTTTTGAGGAATTTCTACACCGATTACCACAGTGATTCCACCAACAGAGAAGAAGAGCTCATTTTCCACCACAGCCCTGCCAACATTTGTTATTGGTTGATTTTTTGATAATAGCCATTCTTTCTGGAGTGATATGAAATCTCAGTGTTATTTTAACTTGCATCTCTTGAATGATCAGTGATACAGAACATTTTTTTTTTGTCTTTTTGAGACAAGATCTCACTATGCAGGTCAGGCTGGATTTGAGCTCACTTTGTAGCCCAGGCTGTTCTCAAACTCACAATGATCCTCCTGCCTCAGCCTCCTGAGTGCTGGGATTACAGGTGTGCACCACCATGCCCAGCATTTTTTCATGTATTTATTTGCTGTTTGTACTTCTGCTTCTGAGAAGTGTCTATTTCAGATGTCCATTTTAGGATTAATCTTTTAGGACTGATGTCTCTAACTCTGTGAGGTATGCTAATAGTATCATGATTAGGATTACATTAAGTCTGTATAACAATATTGGAAGTCTGACTATTTTCACTGTATTACTCCTTCCTTCTCATGAACCAGGGGTATCTTTCCATTTTCTGATATCCTCTTAAATCTCTTTTTTCAGAGTACTGTAGTTTTCAGTGTAAATGTCTTTTACTTCCATCATTAGATTGATTTCAAAATACTTTATTTTTTTCAATGTTACTGTGAAAGGTTTGGTTTCCTTAATTTATCTATCAGTGAGTTTGTTATTTATTTATAGGAATGCTTTTGATTTTTGAGTGTTGATTTTGTATCCAGCTACATGAATGAATTTGGTTATCAAATCTAGAGTTATTTTGGTGGAATTTTTTGGGTCTTTTATGTAGACTATCATGTCATCTACAAATAATGATAACTTAATTTCTTCCCATCATATCCTTATTCCTTTGTCTTTCTCTTGTCTAATTTCTCTGGCTAATGTTTCTAGAATTATACTGAATAGTAGTGGTGATTGTGGATTATTAGACATCCTTTTTTGTGGTCACCAACAGTGGACATCCTGATTTTAGAGTGAATGTTTTCAGTTTTTGAGCACTTATTATGATGTTGGCTGTTAGTCTCGTAGATGATTTTTTTCCAGGTTGAGATAAAGACCATCTATTCTAATTTTCTGTAGAGTTTTTATTGTGAATGGGTAATGGACTTTGTTAATTTTTTTTCTATGTCTATTGAGATGATCATATGGACTTTGTACTTGGTCTGTTGATGTGGTTTATTAGATTTATTAATTTGTGTATGTTGAAGCATTCTTGCACCTGGGATGAATCATACTTGGTCATGGTATACAATCTTCTTGATGATTTGCGGCAACCTGTTTGCCAGTTTCTCTTTCTTTCTTTCTTTCTTTCTTTCTTTCCTTTCTTTCTTTCTTTTTCTTTCTTTCTTTCTTTCTTCTTTCTTTCTCTTTCTTTCTTTCTTTCTTCTTTCTTTCTTTCTTTCTTTCTTTCTTTCTTTGTTTCTTTCTTTCTCTTTGTTTCTTTCTTTCTTTTTTCTTTCTTTCTTCTTCTTCTTCTTCTTCTTCTTCTTCTTCTTCTTCTTCTTCTTCTTCTTCTTCTTTCTTTCTTTCTTTTTTAGAGCATAAAACCAAGGAATATAAAATAGAATAAAATCAATTAAAACAAATCATTGTAAGTGACACAAGACTTCAAAACATTATGAGAAATCAACAGTAGTTACCATGATGCCCTTTGTTGTCTCCAAATAGCGGATACTTTTGGACACAGTAAAAATCAAACAGAGAATAGAAACAGTAAAAACAAAACAATGAGTGCAATAAAGACTTCAAAACAAGACAGTAGTAAATTCAAAATGGCTACCATAATATTTCTTGCTATCTTTGAAATAGCTGCTCATGCCATCAGATTTAACATAATCAAACAAAACAAAAGAGAATAAAACCCAAGGCAACAAAACAATGAATGATACAGGATTTCAAAACAAGACAATAGGGAATCAACAATGGTTACCACCCTCTGAAGAAGATCCTCCCTAGATGCCACACTGTGCACTGCTATCCTCTGAACAGATGATCAGACCACTGACCCCTAGACCTGTAAGGTCAATGAGACACCAAAGCACCATAGGCATCCAACTGTATTTCACCTCAGCTATCATCACAGCCTGTGTTTCTTTGGATCAGCCAGTCGCTTATGAGGGGATTGGTACTTCTTTTTTGCCAGCCTGTGCACTGGAAGGGTTTAGGGTCTCACTGTCCCCACTCCTGCAGTAGCCAGAGTATGGCACTGGTTCCCAGGTGGGGCTTGCTTCCTGGTTTGGCCTTGTTCTCTCCCTACTATGGTCCATGAGTGGTGATGACTCACAGGAAGAGGCTTGGGTCTGGTTGTCCCCACTCTGACAATGGTCACTATTTGCCAATTTTTTATTGAGAATTTTTGCATCTATGTTCATGAGCGAGATCGGCCTCTATAGGTCTCTCTTTTGGTTGGCTCCTTACCTAGTTCTGGAATCAAGTTAATGCTTACTTCCAAGAAATTTGGGATTTGCTTCCCTTTCAGTTTTGTTAGTGAGCTTGAGGAGTATTGTCATTAGATATTCTCTAAATTTCTTATAGAATTCAGCAGTGAATGCTTCAGGACCTAGAATTTATTAGTAGGTTTTTAATTACATCTTTCATTTCATTGACTGAGATTGGGTTATTTAAATAATGTATATCTTCTTGATTAAGCTTTGGTAATTCATATGTATCTAGGAATCTGTCCATTTCTTCTGTATGCCCCATTTATTTGAATACAGATTCTTGAAGTAAGTATTGATATCTTCTAAATTTCTGCAGAATCTGTTGTGATTTTACCCTTTTTATTCTTAAATGTACAGATTCAAATCTTTTCTTTCAGTTTTTTGATTAGGTTACTTAAGGCTTGTTAATTTTATTTGTTCTTTCAAAGAGCCAACTCTTCCATTCATTGATTCTTTGTGTGTCTCCTTAATTTCTGTTCTATTAATTGCTGCTCTGATCTTTATAATTTCTTCTCTCATATGAGCTTTGGGCTTGACTTGTTTTTCTTTTTCTAGAAGCTTGAGCCTTAGGTTATTTGAGTTTGCTCTGTTTTCTTAATGTGAGAATTCACTGCTATGAATCTCCCTCTTCATTGTATCTCATAAGTTCTAGTATGTTGTATAGGTTTTATCATTTAATTGTAGAAACTGTCTAATTTCATAAGTTTCATCTGTGTACTATTGTCTGTTCAGGAGAGTGTTCAGTTTCTATGTGTTTATATAGTGTTTGTGGTTTCTTTGCCATTGATTTCCAACTTCATGGTTTCCAACACTATGGTTTGACATTATGCATAGGATAATTTGACTCCTTTGCATTTACTTAAGCATGTTCTTTGAACTAGTGTGTGGTCTGTTTTGGAGGATGTCCCATGTTCAGCAGAGAAGAATGTTTATTCTGATGTTTTAGAGTAGAACACTCTCTAGTCATTTACTAAATCCATTTGGTCATAACTTTGGTTCATTTCTGATACTTCTTTGTTGATTTTTTGTACAGCTGATATATCTGTTTCTGATAGTGTGGCCTCAATGTCCCCTATTACAATTGTGTTAGTGCTTATTTGATTTTTTTATGTCTGCAAATATTTGCTTTATATCATTGGGTGCACTTGTATTTGGTGCACATGTGTTTATAATTGCTATCTCTTTATGTTAGAGTGTCCCCTTAACAAGTATATAGTGACCTTCTTTGTACTGATCAGTCTTATCTTGAAATCCACTGTGTCTGCAAGTAGAATAGCTACCCCCCACTTTTTTCCCCCTAGGTTCTTCTGGCATAGAAGAACCTATTGTCTTCCATCATTTGACTTTCAGTCTATGAACTTTTTAATTAATTGTTTTTCTTCTATGCAGTATATTGTTGGATCTTGCTTCTTGATATATTCTGCTAGTCTATTTCTCTTGATTGGTGGTATTTACACTGAAGGTTATAACTGCTATGCATTGACTCATCCTAGTGATATTATTCTGCTATTTGTGGTTCCCTTTCTTTCCCCTCTGATTAATTGCTTATCTTGCCTGGTGGATTCTATAGTGTTCATGTTCATGTAATTGTAATCTGTGTTATCTCTTTCTAGGGTGCCCTTTAGAACATTTTTCTGGTTTGATGGTCATGAATCTCTTCACGTGTTCTTTGTTATGGAAATATCTTATTTCTCAATTGATTTTGAAAGACAGTTTGCTGGGGCACATCAATCTGGGTTGGAGTTGTCTTCCTTTAGGACTTGAAATACTTCTGTTCAAACTCTCGTTGAGACAGGGTTTGCACTGAGAAGTTTGATGTGATTCTGATGTGCTTTCATTTATAGGTGATTTGCCTTTTTTCTCTAACTACTTCTACTGTTCTGTTCTTGTGTTAAACTTCTGTAATTTTGCCTATTATATATCTTGATGTAGGGTTTTTTTTTTTTTTTGTCATGGCCAATTGCAATTCTATATGCCTCACTTTTCTGTATGTCAAGTTCTTTTTCCATGCTTGGGAAGTTTTCTGTCTTTACTTTTGCAAAAAATTTTCTTACATCATTTGTCCTGTCTCTCTCTCTCTCTCTTTTTTTTTGTTGACTCTGATTAGTCTTACATTGTTTTGCGAAAACTTGAAGATGTTGTATTTATCTTGGTTCTTTGATATTTTAAAGAAATCTTTCTTTTTGTGATCACTAACTATAATACTGCTTTCTAGACCTGATATTCTGTGCTCACATTGGTTCATTCTACTGTGTATACTTTCAACAGAATTTTTAAACTCTCAGATATGTATTTGAATCTGTTTCATAGATTCCATTCCATACTTCCAATAGAATTTTTAATCTTCTAGATATCTACTTGAATTCTGCTTCATGGGTTCCCGTGTTGGGCATTCACGGTTTCCCTCACTTCTTTAAGGTCTTTTTTTTTTTTAAATCTGTGTTTACTCTAGATTCTTCAGTCAAATTCTTCATTACGTTGATTGCCTTTCTTTACCTGAGAAATTATTTCTAACCTTATTTTGTTCTATAACCTCATTCATTTGTTTTGTTATTCTCACAATAAAGTTTTCAGAAACAGTTTGTTGGCTTCTGATTTCCTCCACCTTGTCATCGCTTGGGTTGCCTTGGTTGGACTGGAGGTCTAGTGTTGCATCTTGCTTCTCTGTCTTGTCATTTTCTTTTCTTTTAAAAAAATCATTTTCTGTGTTGAAGCTCATAAATTCCTTATGTTAGGTAGCTTTACCACTAGTATTGAGGCTTCCCCAAGAAAACCACTATTCTTCAGAGATGTCTTCTAAGTGTAGTTGGTTCTCCATCTTTGAGTCTGTCCCAAGATCCTGCTTTCTCAGTTTATTAGGGATGATCAGTTGCTGTCTATTTGGTTCAACAACCAGTCATTTGGTAATGATTATGACCCAAGGTAATCACAGTGTTGTCACATAAGGAAGAAGGACTGATTACAATAGGTATGACACCCTGGCTATTGTATTACAGTTAGCAATGACAGTAACATCAAGCTCAGACTAGAAACTGACATATTATGGTGACTATTAATTTGGTACCATTCTTCATAGGAGCAAAATCTATAGTTATATATCAAAATCCAACACAATCCATGAACTTGTTTGCAGCAAATTTCCCCTTAGTAGAGTGATTGTACTCTGGGGGTGGGTGTTTAGGAAGTATAAGGAGGAAAATAGAGAAATAAATGAAGAGAAAGATACTAGAAGCAAGGACAAAAGACAAAGGAAGATTGCTCAAGTTTTGGGAAACTGTAGAAGACAGGAGAGAAAGAATGAGGGAAAAGTAAAAGATCAAAGTGAATACTAACTCACATGAAAAAATGAAAAGATCAAAAAAGAAAGTCAAGAGAAGAGGAAAAAAAGATAAACATAACAAAATAAAACAATACAAAACAAACAACAAAGATAAAAGCTCAGAAAACTAAAACTAATTTTTTTTTTCTCTGACCGCAAGTCTGTGGATATTCTCTGGTATCCAAAGTTCTGTGGTAGTGGGGCCTGAGTTTTCAGCCAGCAATTCTCTGGCAGCCTGTCCCACACTCCTTACCTTGTATGTCTCTACTGCTATCACCCTCTGCTGCTCTGTGCCCTGAGATCAGTTGGCCCCTCCCAGCCCTTACTTAGCCTACTGTGTTCCACTCTCTGGATCATCTGTTTCTTCTCTCATGCCATTGGGAGCAACGGTGGTGGGGAGAGTGCTGCAGTCAAACTCCTTACCTTATTGCCACTGTGGTCCCTCTCCATGGTGAACACTGTGTCTAGAGATTCACTAGCATGCTTCTCTCTAGAGGGCTCTGGACTTCATCACTCTCAGTGTGACCGTCTCACATGTAAGGTAGACATCTGAGTTCAGGACTGATGATTCCCAACACATTCAGAGGTTCCTTTCATAGTCTAACAACCAACTGGTGGACCCCTGAGGAGGGAGCAGCTTCCTGGTCACTCACCTCAGTGTGTGTCGGTCAAATAGGTTGCCGGGATGCAATGTCCTCTATTTGGAGGAAGGCAAAAGAGAATGGTTCTATACCCCACGTCTATCATGTGTGGTTTGATTCTTCCCAAGAAACAGTGTTGAATGAGTAAATGAATAAGACTAATGATTATGGGAGATAATATGAGTCCGAACAGATGATTCACTTTTTCTATGGAAGCATAGCAGTCATCACTAAATTTTGCCATCCTCCTTATCTAATAACCATCAGACATTTCCCCAGATACATTCCCTGGATACTGTTTTCTTTAGACTAGTTATTATCTGAGATAATAATATCTGGGATGTATTTATATACATAAAAATACACATTACTGTTTTCTCAACCGACTTTTGATCGCCCATATGTATAAGCTTCTTTCTTAGTGCTGGGAATACTTAAAATATGATGACAATTACTAAATGTATAATAGGAAAAGAATTCTACATAAATTCTTGGGAGGCATACCTCACCCAAACTTAAACAGGCTTGGGTGATTTCTTGGGATGGGTGAAGCAAGAATTTTCTGCCTTTTACTGTACAGCATTGAGTAAGTTACTTAACTTCTGTGAGTCTCAGTTTCCTACATGAAAAATGGGGTAATAGCAATAGCACCAACCTCCCAGGGTCATTACAAGTACTGAATGAGGTAGCTTGTGCAAAGCAATCGCATGGCACTGGTAGGTATTCAGTACCCATTATTTCTGGCACAGGGAAGCCACTTTGCACTCATCCTCCAATCTGATTCTACTTTTTCTCAGACATTCTAGAAAAATGAGTGAGAGAATAAAAATCCTGGAGGAATAGTTAGGATCAACAGAGTTTTATAAAAGAATTGGTATGTGCCAAGAAATGAAAGTAAATGTTTAATGAATTAGTGATGATTTGTGCTATTATAAGGGCATTTTAAAAATATTGAAAACTTACTATAAAGTTATAATAATCAAGACATTATGGTATTGGCAAAGGAATAGACACACAGATCAATAGACTATAAAAGAGTCCAGAAATAAATTCAATTGATCTTTGGCAAAGAAGCCAATACAATTCAGTGGAGAAAGGATGGTTTTTCAGACTGGTGCTGAAACAAACAGACATTCAATGCAAAAATTTGAATCTAGACAGTGTCTTCACACTTTTCACAAATATTATCTCAGAATACATATTAGATGTAAATGGAAAAACTATCAAATCACTAGAAGATAACAAGATAAACCTGGGTTTGAGGATGAGAGTAAGTATAATGTTGACTGCATTGTCCATTAAAGTGAAAACTGATTAAGTGGAATTTAAATTGTAAAACTCATCAAAAGATTATTGTTAAAGACAGAGAGAAGATGAGCCACAAACTGGGAGACAATGTTTGTGAAATACATATCTGATAAAGGAATTATATGTGAAATATGGTAAGACATCTTAAAACTTAACAATAAGTTTAAAAATCCAATATACAAATGAGCAGAAGATGGGCCTTTTACTAAAGAATACATGTAGATAGCAAGTAACCATGCTAAAAGATGTTGGACCTCAGAGGATCACAATTTAAAGCCATCTTTACACACATAATAGAATAACTAAAATTCAAAATAAAATGTTGACTGTACCAAGTGTCAGAAAATATGTCGAACAATAGGAATTCTCACTTATTGCTAGTCAGAACGCAAAATGGCACAGCCACTGTAGAGAACAGTTTGTCAGTTTCTTACCAAGCTAAACACATTCTTACTGCAAGATCCTGCAATTGCTCTACAGGGTATTCACTCGAATGAGTAGAGAACCACACCCACACAAAAATTTCTCTTCTTTCAATAGTAATTATCAAACACTTGTACCTCAGCTATTTTCCTACATTTACTAGCTATAGAACAGAGGGAAAATAATTTGTTTGAACAATTGCTTCACTATTTTAAAATAAGTGTTTAAATATCTACCTAATCTTATTCCTGTAAAGTTGTGAAAATAAAAGTTTGTAAGTGTGGTAAGTACTTTGAAAAACAAAAATTTATTATTTAAATATAAGATTATGTAAATTTATTATATAAATAATAAAGAGGAAAGAAAAGGAAACATTTGTGTGCCTCTGAACGGTGGGCAGCGCCTTAATATTTACTAACTGCTTATTTATCTCCTACCTATCCCTCATCTGTGCTAGGAACCTCACTTATTTCTCTCTACCACCAATCCTTGATTCCTATTCTATTATGTAAGATTTCATACTATTATCAACAGTAGTATATACAAATATCAGGTAGAGTGAGGGTTGAATCTAATGGAATAACATCCATCCTTCAAAACCAATAGTACAATCAGGAATTTAGAATAGAAAATGAAGCATGACACAATTTTTTGAATATTGAAAAACGAGATGATATTTAATTGAGAATTTCTTAACTGCCTTGTACTAAGAATAGGAATTGATATTGTAATGCAAATGCCTCATGTATGTTTCTCTCCTTGTTCCTGCCCTAGTGTTCAGGAGATTTACACTCAATTTTACATTATCAGAAATCTTGCAAAAAGCACAAGGATATAATCCAAGATTTTTTTTTGGTGGAATGTAAAGGACCATTACTAAAAGGTAAATCTGTTAATTAAGAGTGAATAAGACTAATCTGTATGTAAAGTAAGGAAGCAATGGGAAACAATGAGGGGGGTCATCATATATTTAAATTAATCTCCAGAAAATAAACAGATATTCTGGTTTAAACAGTTAGTGTCCTCTCATATCAATTACCTTTGTAAATACAGACTTCTGGATATTAGTTGTTTTCATGTTGTTAGTGCTGGTAGTAATCAAAATTTGTATGTCAAATTCTGATTGCTCCACAGACCTCCAGACACAGGCATTCAAATGCCTGCTAACTTCATTTAGATGTTTTACAGGCATCTAGGACTTAATATGCCTAAAAGAGAATCATCACTTTTCCTCTAAAATCGATTCTTTCTGAGCTCTTCCCAATTTTAACAAATGACCATCATTCACTCAATTGTTAAGCCAAAACTTAGTTATAACCCTTAATTCTTCATTTGCCCTCCACCACAAACTTTATTTTCATTTTTTATGTTTACCTCCACCTCTGTGACTCTAGGCCAAATCTCTATCATCTCACAGACAGATTTCTTCCATGGCCTCTTACCAAGAAGTGATCTATTCTCTGCTTAAAGCCAAGGTGATTTTTTTGACAATGTGAAAGAAATCATGGCACTCTCTTTCTGAAAATACTACTATAACGTTCTATGACAATTATAATAAAACCCAAACTCTGTACCATGAGCCACAGCAGGACTGCTCTTCAACAGGACACACTGGAACAGCCTTATTCATTGCTCACAGACCGCACTAATGGGTTATTTACTATGTGGCACTAAGTGTTTTGCTCATTACTCCTGATTCCAAAGTTCTGCAAGCTTTGATGGTTCTCAACTGGAGATTCTCAAATGTCTTAGAGAAAATCTGGGGATGTCTAGACATACTTCATGTTATTACAGCTGTGGAAATGCCTGAAAGAAGGAAATGTTTCTCTGCCCCAGAATGGTGAATGGTGCTTTAATACTTGCCAAGTGTTTGCTTGTTCCCCCCTCATTTCTGCTAGAAACCTCACTTATTTCTTTCTACTTCCAATCCTTGATTCCTATTCTAGCCCTGATTTCCAAAGAGTGTAGTGAGGTTTAAGGGTAAGTTGAGGGTATCTATTCACACATCACTCAGTAATAGAAACACTTAAAAGTATATACATTTATTCGTTTGGCTCTTGAAAAATTATGTTAATCAGAATGACAACTTCGTCAATGTCCCCAGCAACACAAACATAAAGCAGCTTCAAATGTCCTGGCTGCCAGTGCTGTTCTTTGGCATCTTTTACTCAGTGCAACATAGCAAAACAGCTGCTTATATTAACTATTTGGCATCTGTTGCTTAATTTAACTCACTTTGTGACTGATTAAGTGTTTTATAATTGGTATTGTTGGAGAAGAGCTGATTTCAATTTACTGCTATCACTGTATAGATACTGTGAGAACTCTTCACTTTATGAGAAGAACCTCCCCACCTGGTCTTGATATTACCTCACTGCTGTGCTGATTTTAAAGCCCAATTTCTCATACCTGGCTGTACTGTGCATCAGCGATCATGGTATCATTGTTTGACAACAAAAATCATTTTGAAACCCTGGATCATGGGTACAATAAAGAGCTGAACCAAGATGTAAATTGCTTTGGGTTAGTGGATGAATTTGTTATTGGAATTGAAGAATCATGTTTCAACATAGAAGCTGCTGCTTTTGCAAAACTATTGCTGTCCTGTTTCATTTGACTCTAGAAGATCAAATATAGTGATGACTCTGGCTTCATGTGAACCTACCTCCCCATCCTGGTCCTCAGATAGCCCTCTCTGACAGTCATCTTAAAACTCACACACATGGGGCTGTCTACTGTTGTTTGTCCACAATCATGGTCTGATTTCCTGAAAATAAAACTTAATCAGGAATTATAGATCACTGGTACAGTAAGGATCTTAGCATTTTCTTTTGACCTTACTTTTCTACTTTTATATTCTAAAGCATGTGTATCATTCTCCTCTTGTAAATAGTTTTATTTTGCTTTGAGAATATGGAATCAAGTTTCATTAGAAATCTTTCCTATATTTGAATGGCACCCCACAAACAAACAGTACTAACTTGGAGAAGAAAGCAAGTAAAAGAGCTTGAAGGATTTACCTGTTTTGTCTTTTCATTTTCTTAAACATTCTTTATTTTCACTGCTCAATTCAGTGTACACACAATCTATCACCTGTATGAGTATCTTCCAAGTTAACGTTTTTGTGTTGTTTCCCTATTCAGTTCTGAACTTCCATAATTGCAATGAAAGCAAAAACCCATCCCGATGATCTGAGAGAAATTATTTGCAGCTGCTGGAGTTTTTACCCTTTGTTTTGTTTTCCTGGGATTTGGATGATATCTTCATGTAGACAGGAAGATCTGGCTGCAACTGTCATATTTCAAAGCAAACTCTTCTGACTGAATTGGACTTCCTGTGTAATATCATGAGACTTGATTTGGTATGTCAGTGGCAAACATGGTGAATCAATAAAGTTGTTTTCCCACTGGGGTTCTAGATTTTTATAATGCTTGGTTTACTTAATTAGTATTTTCCTTTCAAATAGTAGACGTTTCATATTGCTGGTGGGCTTGGCTTTTGTGAATAAAAGATCCGCTAACCCTCAGATCCTGAGAAACCTATGTTTTCATAAGGTTTGGGGAAGCATAAATCAGCATTTTGAATAACTGCTTTTTGGCAGAATGTCCTCAAAGCCTCTATTTGTGTTTTGTGAAGGATTTTTGTTAATGAAGACAGAAGAAAAAGTCAAAATTATAATTATATTAGGTTGTAGACATTCTGTATACTAAAGTTTTAGCTCACATTTCCTGCAGACAATCTTTCCTTCATTGTCTGTTTTTTTTCCCAAAAAGTAAAGCAAGTAGATTGTTCCCAATGAACCACAAACCCCCTTTTACTTTCAGTTTTACTTTTATACCTAAGTAATATATTGATATGGTGAAAACATAGAAGTTTTAGATTTGCAGATGATGAATAGGGTATGTCTTCAAGTAACTTTTTTTCCTTTGGTATAAACGTGTGGGATCCTACGCATATTGGTTTCTTTCTAATGCAGTCTAAGATGTGGCTTCCCCTTCCCTGTTTCACCCAGCCTATTTCTATTTTGTATTTTCATAAAAGATTAAGTACCATGTGCATAACACACTGTTGTCAGCTATTTTTTTTTTTTGATACTGGAAATTGAACTCAGGACCTCACATTTGCCAAGCAGGCACTGTGTGGCTAAGCTATATTCCCAGTCCTGTTATTGGCTATTTAAATGGGTGCCTTCATTGTTTTGCTTCCTTTCTTTCATAATCTTACTTTCTTTTCCACCTACCACTTCTTTAATCACATTGTATTGCATTGACATGCAATATAGATAGATATAGGTGATATAGATATAGATAATATAGAGAGATATAGCTATATGCAGTCTTTTAGAATATGTATTTTTGTAATATTCTTGAATTTACATGAATGGTAATGTACTTTCTTCTGCTATTTTTTCACTAGATTCTCATTTTATTTTGCGCCTCATTTTTCCTTTAGCTTTCTAATATTTCAGAAACATATCCACTTCTCTGATTCTCCATTCTTCTAAGTTTCTTCCAGTATCTCACTACTGTAATGACCATCTGTGTACATGTCTTCTACAGACCTAGGTGATAATTTCCCCAAAATAGACCCCAAGAGTGTGATTCCTGTGTCACAGGTAATGCCCATCTGTCTGTCTTTCATCTATCTGCAGGAATTCATCAGTCTACTTATAATCATCACCCCACTCTCATTCTCTTTGCCATTTATGTTTGCTTATTTTATATTCTAGTATTTTTATTTCAATGTGATCTTGAGAAAGAGATGAATGTGGATACTCAATTTAACACTGGAAGTGGAACCGTCTCTCTCTCTCAGGGTATTTGTTGATTTGGAGTGTGGCGCAGAGGGACGAAAAGTTAGAAAATGTGCAAGAGACATTGCCATTGATTGTATGCTAACATAAAAGGGGGCACAGATAAAATAAAAGATTGCTTATGTTCAAAGTGAGGTGTTGGCAATCATCATTGCATCGTAATTTAGAGGGCAAAAGACTGCTTCCCAGTCAAAAGTGTGGCAATATTTCTGGAACCACAGAACCGTTAGCTTAGCTGCTTCCCACCCCAAGCCTGCAGCCACTGAAGAAAGCAGAAAACAATTTCATGGTTTACTGTTTTCTTCGATGCTGTAATAAACTTGATGGTGTAAGTCTTATAAAGTACAACAATTTTAATAGTTCATTTTCAACACTTTTCCTTCAATTTCAGATGATTTTGTGATTGTGTAACATGTCACTTCTGGGACTACTGGTGTGGATTAATCAGAACGTGTCTTCTGGGCCAGTCAACTAGGTGGCTGTGAGAGAACCAAATCCAATGTGTACTTGGGTAAAACCTGAACAGGATTTTATAAAAATTTGAATGTGCTCCTATCAGACCTACTTCTACCTCAACAACATATCCCACGGTCATTGCAACATTTTATAAAAATGAGTTCACCAGGTAAACCTGTCAAGGATGTCTTCAATTGGATTTGAACAGTCTCAATGAAAAATAGCTGAGTAAGCCTCAGATGCCAGCATTTCAAAGTAGTTAATTTCACTTCCATTTTTTAATGTCTACCAAATTGTCTAAGGTGCAGATTACTGTAGTTAATTTCATTTCCATTTTTTAATGTCTACCAAATTGTCTAAGGTGCAGATTACTGCTCTACCTTGTGCAAGGCAGTCGTCCCACCACTGGCCTACTCTGCCTTATCCGGATGGACTTTGGGTCCTCATAACACTGTCTCACTGAGAGTAGTGGAAGTGACAGCCTTGGAAGTATTATGATCTTGTTTTATAGAGTACCTGATTGAGAGTCATGATTTTGCATCATGTTACCTCAATCTTTTTCTCTCTAAGTAGGTATTATGATAATACATGTCTCTCTGTCACTTTAGAAAGCGGCCATAGACAACAGAAAAAAATACTTAATATACCTGTGGTTTAAATGGTATCTGTTTCCACTGTTATGAGCTAAATGCTGTCTATGCTCTCATCCAATTCATACGTTGAATCCCCACTACCAACATTGAACCAATATTGTTGCCAATATTGAAGGCAAAGCCTTTAGATGCCCCTAGTCCAATGAGATTGCTATCTTTATAAGGAGCCCATATACGGACACAGAGGAAGAAAAACCAACACCAAGAAAAACCACAGAGGAAGAAAAACCAACATGTACTAACAGAGAGATGACCATATGAAGATGCGGTGACAGTGTGGCCAACTGCAAGCTATGTAGAGAGAGGCCTTGGCAAAAAATGAAATGACTCACTGCATCATGGACTTCTTGCCTCTGAATCAGGAGAAAATATGCTTCTGTTGTTAAGCTACCCAGGGTTTGGTACTTGTTCTAAGAGCTCTAGAAAACTAATACATGTGCTCTACTCACTTAGATAATTTTTATTTGAAACAATGTTATGTGGAGCTTTGTGCCTGACTACAAGTATTAATATATTTCATCCTCATAGCCTGATGACATAGCTTCGTGTCCATTTTACAGATGGAGAAACATAAACAGGGTGAGATTTAAAAACTTGTCTACTCTCTCACCACAGAGATGAGACCCACACAAAGGCTTAAGATTCCATGCCACATATTTTAAATTCAGTTTTGTTCAGACCCCCTGTTTAAGGGATTGGGCATTGACTTAGGACTATTATAAAGCAAAGACTTATTTGTTGAAGATCTATTCCCCTATGTGATAATATTTTAAAATGGACCTCAGAAAGGTTATCAGGGTTGGATGAGGTTGTGAGGGTGAGACTCTCATAAGAAAAGATACCAGGGAAACCTTTTCTCTTTTTATGTTTCCTGATGTGTATGGATGCAAGAAAAAACTTTGCTTTCTGCTAGTCAGGAAGAAGCCCTCACCAGAACCCAACCATGCTGACATGCTGATGTAGGACTTACAGGCTACAGTACTGTGCAAAAATAAATTTCTGTTGCTTAAACCCCTGGTGTATGGTATACTATTGAGGCATTTTTTTCCCTCAAGGAGTTCTCAATGTGGCATGAGAAGCAGATAAATATGCAAATAGCTATTGCACACCTAGAAAGATCTACAAAGGGTCCTTGTAGGACAAAGGGAGGGGGGAGGAATACTTAGGATGGGGACACTCAAGAAAGATGGGACTGAGAAGGCAGTGCAAGGAAAGTTATAAAAGCTTCTCAGGAGGCATCTTCAAAAAATGGACAGGAACACACAAGATGGGAGAGGCAGATAGGAATACACCAAAGGCGATGCAAATGAGACAGTAGGGCCAATGGCACAGCTAAATCAGCAGAGGGAGAGGTAGCTGATAAGAGAAGTCAGAGACTAAGCAAGGATCAAGTCATGGAAGACTTTTGTAATTTACAATTGAAACTGGAGTTTATTCAATAGGCCTATGATTCTCTAACTTTGGTCCATATGAAAATGTCCTAAGGACTTTATTAAAATTCTCATCCCTGTGTCTCATCCTCAGAAATTTTGATTTAATAGGTCTGGCATGGAAGCAAGAGAAATTGTTATTTACTGAAGGTCCTTAGAGTGATTTTGATGTCAGTGTTCCACAGAGAAACACTGAGAACCATTGGCCTAGAGAATGAGAGGGTTCTTAGCAGTAGAAGTAGTATGATTGGATTGTGTTGACTGGAGAAATAATGTAAAAAGGATGTTAAGGAAATGCCAGGCAACCATGTAGTCACTTTACTGCAAGGGACAAAGAAGACGTGACAAGGCCATAGCAGAAGCTATTGAGAATGAGCAGCCTGACAGATAGGTGAGACATAGGGTTGACTGTTAGTGACGTATTAACTTTGGAGAATTAAGAAGCAGATATCTGGCTTAGGTAATGGTATCAGATTAAAAGTAGATTTGAAAGTGAGTTCAGTACTGAAATTTTGAGTTGTACAAACCTGCCATTATTTTATTATTAGAGAATGAAAATAAGTTAAGTATAGTTGTTAAAAGCAGAGACTGCCTGGGTTTATACTCTGGTTCTACTGTTTACCAGGTTTGTGACTTGGCTAGGTTAAGTTTTCTATGTCTCAGTTTCCTTCATTATAAATTAGATTTAATTTTAATTCTTTCCCCCACAAGATCCTTAAGATAATAACTAACTTAGTACATATTTGTGAAACTGTTAGATGAATGCCTGTCAGATAAAAAGTACTAAAAGATAATTGAGAAATAACATCTTATTAGTGTTATAGATATGAACTAACAGGAGAGTTATTGTGCTTTGTCTATCATCCTCACATTTAAATAAAGGTGTGATGGTAAGTACAGTAGATTTTTGTTTGGCAGATTGTGACCCCACGTCCCAGTCCCAAAGTATTTGGGGCCTCAAGTGAAAGAGGAGGAGATAAGGTTTCTAAACCAGTGTCAACCTTAACTCTTCCCTTTGAGCTCCACCATCACTCACTGGCCAGTGAAATCCATGTGTGAAACCAAGAAACCAGCATAAGGCAGAGTTTTCTCTACCAAAAGGAAAACTACTTCTATGAGTAGGAAGTGTCCTGGGAGTTAATGTCACAGAAATGATGCACTACCTTAGTTTGATTATTTTTAATGGTACTATGAATTGTAGTATTGTTTTATTTATAATGTAAAGAGATACAGTAGGAGACAGACTAAGAGTGTGAACTTCTGGTAGTCTAAAGAATTTTAGCTGACAGAGCTCTGTGCCCCTAAGCCATTATATAAATCATTGTGTGATAATCTGAATGATGGAAACCACAATGAGTTTTCTATGCTATCTAATTTTTTAAATCTTTTCCTGATATATTTTTAAAAAGTGATTGTCTCAGCAGAAATATGAAGTTTTTATTTTTTTCTTGGTGACAGTTCTGGATCTAGTAGAAGGCATATTCTGTCTGTCCTTTTCTTTATCCATCTGTGTTATAGGCCTGATTATAATATTATTTTAGGGCAAATATTATTTTAAAATTTAATAGTTAAGGGAAAGTTTGGGGAAGAGAAAATTCTAAGGGGTTTTGTGCAAAGGAAGTCACAGAATCAGGAAAAAAATTTTTTTCCAAGATTTTGGAGTAGGTGTCCTTTACCTTTGTGGCTTGATTTTACTATTTAGTCTCACTTTTGCTCATTCTCTGTGATTCTTCTTACAAGAATCTATTCTTTGGAAAGATTTAATAAAAACAATTGCCTTATTTAAGAGATGAGTAAGTAAATGAGAAAATTTAATTCCCTTTACCAGTGATATTTACATTTTAATAGTTTGTAATGCGTGGTAGATCTCTTGAAGTGTGTGATTTCAGACATGCTAGTCAACGCAAGAGTAGGACCACATTATTTTAGATCTTGTGCTCTAAATTCATTCTGCCTCGATCACTTTCCTAGTGAGAGTGTAGAAGAGAGTAATCCATGAGGTAACCTGTCTGTGGTGAGTGACGAGAAGCAACACAACACAGAGCGAGGCCTAAAAATGCATCACAGATTTCAGCTAACCGTGCTTCACAAGTCACTTTCAGACTAGTGTCTTTGGAGGGAGAAGTGGATCTCTTTCCTACATCCAAATCCAAGACAATCCTCAGAATGCTTCTTCTAAAAGATTATGCTCTCAAAAGGCATTCCTGTCTGTAATTGAAGAATTAGGCAGATGAGCCCGATTGTTCTACTATCCCCCAACAAGCTAACCTAGAAAAGTCTGTTAAACTCCCCAAATTTCTCCCCAGAGAGAGTTAACCTCACTTGGGCCTATTATGAAAGTTATGAAGCAAGAAGGAATTCTACCAGGAAAATGTGACTTCTTAGGACTAAATCTTTGGACAGAGGCAAAGTTATTTAGGAATCAAAACTCCTTGATGTTAGTAAGTGAAAGACTTTATATGTTTTCCATCTAGAACATCTGAATTAAAAAAATTCTTCCATATTAAGTTCTTATCATAGGGCACACATATAATGATTTTATAAGTGATTTATATGAGTGATTTTAGCATGTAGACTGCTAGGAACAATCTATATATATGGAATTTTAAAACTCCTGGCTTGTATTTTAAACCATACCTCGAGATGAACATACGCTATTATTATGGCTGTGTTCGGATGCCCACACAAAGCCTCATGCCAACATAGGTGGGGCTTTTTCAGAGGTGTCTGAATCTAGAGTGTGTGATTAACTCATGGTGCAATTCTAGGATTAAAGGTGTCAGGATTAATGGTGGATGATTGCTAAATCAGTCCACTGATTGATTTGGCACTACCCTAATCCTGGTAGCCTGGATACAATGTAAGGGACAGAAAGAGACTTGTCTCCTCTCTTGTAATCTTCTGCCTACCATGAACTGTTTCTTTTCTGTGATGCCACCCTGCCTTGGAGCCAGTCGATTATGGACTGAAACCTCTATAACTATGAACTAAATAAACCTTTCCCTTTTAACTTTGGGTGTCAGGTATTTTTGTCTCAACAACAAGTAAGAAGTAAATAAAGACACCTATCCTTCATGGACTTTGTGGTACCTCAAATACCTAAAAAGAACAGGCTCGAGTTCAAGAAGATAAATTTTCTTATGTAGCCAACTCCTCTCTTTGCTGTGTTATCCGCCAGTCCGTGAGAACATTTAGGACAATCATCTACCCAGTGGGGGTCACTCACATCATTCGTGTGCCAGCACCTACACAGTCCTAAATGATGCTTGTATCTGTCTCTGCTTGAAATTCTTTGGCTATTTTGGTTTGTGGAAAGTTGGTGGGGACAAAGAAGGAGAATAAGGAATTGCTTAGATCAGGAGAATATTGAGGTCTGATCAGATAGTAGGGTTTACCTATCTCCCCTGTTATCCTTTGTTATGAGCAAAATGTCCACATCTTAATTCTGAAATCTGTGCATGATAAAGGAACTGTACAGATGTGACTGAGTCTAAGGACCTTGAGAAGGTCCTTACAATATTTGGGTGGAATTACTGAAATCACAAGAGCTCTTAAAAATGAAAGAAGTTGTAAGAGCAGATCAAAGAGACAAGAAGTGTGAAGGGCTTGGCCAGCCATTCCTGGCTTTAAAATACTATAAGGGACTTTCAGTCAAGGAATGGAGGCAGGAGATAGAAACTAGGACACCTTCCATCTATAGCCAGCCAAAAATTGGGGATCGCAGTCCTACAACTGACAAGACAAGTCTTGAATTCTTCTAACAACTTGGTTGAGCAAACATGGGTTGTTTCCTAGAGAGGAACATAGCTTGGGAATATATTTAAATGATTGCTTCAAAATATAAGATAGTGAGTTTGTGTTGGTTTTAGTCTCTAATTTTATGGTAATTTGTTATAGTAGCAAAAGGAAATGAACACAGCTCTTCTGCTGTTTGTCCTTTCTGATGATCACTCCCATTTACGTCTCCTCAGTTATTCTTCTGGGCTGTCAACATCTTTTAAGATTACACATAACATGGCATCTTTTAATGATTACTTAAAGTATTCCAAGTGTTACGTAAATATGTTATCTATGTTATTATTTTTAATTTTCACAACACTCAAAGGCGGTACTTTTACCCAGTTTACAGACATATGAATTCAGCTTTAGAAAGATTGATAACTTAGTCTTACGCTGTAGTTAAATAAATGATATGACCTAGATATAGATTGGGAATATTTTAACTCTGATATTCAACTAAAATTGGCTGGAACTGACAGGTTCCCACCATGTGAAAATCCAAACCTTTCCCACCAATTTTGTCATGTATTGTCCTTACCTTCTTTTCATAGGCAATGTAACGCAGAAGATGTGTAAGGAGGGCTGGATTTAACTACTTCCTCTCAAAACTTGAACTCAATGGATAAAGCAACCTTTGCCTCGTGTTCTGCCACAAATACAAACATTTATTAAGCAGGTACTCCTTAGCATGCAAGGCAAACACAGTTCATAAACTTATAAATTAGAAAATTATACTGTTTTGCCTTTTAGGTGATCTAACCATATCCTATGCAAAAGGCTCACTAGACAAGACACAACAATTCCAGAGATAAATTCTATTGCATTTTGAGGGAGCATAGACAACCATAAATTTGTCTAAACTAGTGGCTATCAGTGTTATGATGGTTAATTCGAAGCGTCGAATTGTCTAAACCATAGAGGCTCCAGATATTTGATCATACATTACTCTGAGTGTTGTCATAAAGAGTTTTTGGATGAAATTAGCATTTAAATTGGTGGACTGAGCAAGCTAATTTACCTTTGCCAATGTAGTTGGGTCTAAGGAAGTCACTTGAAGGCCTGAATATAACAAAGTGTTGATCATCCCTCAAGTAAGGGAGAATGTTTCCTGCCTAAAAGTGCTTAAATTGAGACATTGACTTTTTCCTGCCTTCGGACTGGAGCTGAAACATTCCATCTTTCTCTTTCTCTAGCCTGTTAGACTTAGGATTTGAACTATGTCACTAGCTTCCTTGGGTCTTTAGCTTGCTGCTCACATCACAGATCTGAGGACTCATTGGCCTCTATAATAGCATGATCTAGTTCTTTATAGTAAAGAATCATTTCCCTCTGCCTCTTTTATAAGCATATGTGAAACAAATGTGATTAATAAGCTGCCATTCCACAAATGTTCAGACTATAATCCTCACCAGTATTTTGTATCTTTCTCTTTGAAAGTAACAAAGTACCACAGAGATAGTTCTGGGGAGTAGGAGTCTCAAATCCAGGGCCATGCTTCCTGTGGGTCTGACAGAATCCTTCTTTACCTCCTTACAGTAGCGAGCATCTTTAATCCTGAGAATTACGAGGCTTGTTGCTGCACAATTCTAATCTCTGCCTCCACTTCATGTGGGATTTTCCTAGGAGTCTCTCACTTCACTTCTTAAAATGACACAAGTCACTTTGAATATGACTCATGTTTTGCCTCAACTAATACAAATTATTCTAAATAAGACCCAAATAAGGGTTAAGGTGAGGATGGATTTCAGCATGTCATTTGGGGAAATCCATAATATTTTGACCAATTCACATATATTGAAGACACTGTAATTTCACCTGTAAAACACTGTAAATAACTCATCATGCTAATCAAGCTATTGATTTCAACAAAGAAAATCCATTTTCAGTAATTGTCAGGGTCATGCTAATAAAGCTTGAAATGTTAGGGGAGATACAAAAAGCTGTAGCTACAAGCTAGCACACCACACCTGTATTAGCTACAAGCTAGCACACCACACCTGTATTATTAAGAACATTATTACATAAACAGTTTATTTCCAGAGTTTGAGTTTAAAATAAGTACCATATACATATTATCACACAGTTTATGCTGAGTTCCTTTGCAGTAAATCATAGACATTGTAACAGATTTCCTTTGCCTCACAGTGACCTGCAGCAGCAGATACTTCTTTCCATCAAGAAATTCACAAAGAATTTCTCGCAATTGGTGAATTTTAAGGCTGTTTCCCCCCAACCTTCTTTCTTTCAGGGAAAGTCTTTCTTTGCTTTGTTCCCTACTGTTTTTTGAGCACACTCTTGGGGTCTCATGCTTTACTCCCCAGCATTTCTCAAAGTATATCCCTTCCAAACACACCCATTGCTCCCCCTAAGAATCTTACAATTTGATTTGAAAAAATCTATAATAGTTTGATCACATAAATATTTTAGGCCTAGTCTTTCTGGATTTAGAGCCCAAGCTTTCAGTCATGACATTAAACTGGATCACCTGCAGTAGATTCTTTAACACCAAGTACAGTATGACTACAACACAAGTACAGTACAACAAGAAACTGTTGCTAAGATGGGGACATTTAGTTAAAACTTGATCAACAGCTATTAATTCAAGAGCAGTTATCCTAATAAGTTTTAGAGGGGAGATGAAATGTAGTACACTAATTTTGGAAAAGTCCTTGCATCTTATTTAAATGAACTGATTAGAAATGTGTATATAGTGTTTGAAATAACTCTAGACTAGTAAGAATCATATCATTTAATGGAATTTATAAAAAATTTAATTATCTATCTATCTATCTATCTATATCTCTGGTATTAGATGTTGAACCCAAAGCCTTTGCTCTAAGCTACATTCTCAATTCTTTTTTATTTTTATTTTGAGATCTTGCTGAGTCACCCAGGCTGGACTTGAACTTGCAGTCCTCTTGCCTCAGCCCCCAGAATTCTGGGATGAGAAATTTTGAGTAAACCCCTATGCTTATTTCCTCTGATATTGGTTAATGGTCTCTCCCCCTTAACTAGTATAACTATGCTTGTATGAGACAGATGTACATACATGTATATAGTCTCTTATTTATAATCTATTTTGCTATTGCTTAAATTATTCCCATCTCCCTAGTTCTTATTAGATATTAGGCCAGCTTGTTTGCACTTATGATAAGACCCAGTATGCCACTTAAGCAGAAATATCTGGTTATCTCTCAAACAGCCAATTTTAGTCAGTTTACCAGTCAAAAACATTATCATTTTTGCACATTTTGCTAGAACCTTAAGAATAAGGAATGGCTCCCAAAATTTCTTCTGGGTATAGAAAATTCAAGAATATAGTAAAAACAACAACAACAAAAATACAACTGGATGGTATAACTTCATTTGCCATTCAGATGTGACTGAAATTAAAGGAAAGATGTGACTGAAATTAAAAGGAAATTGTCTCTCCTTAGTGTGTGGTCAATGGTAGGAAAAATTATTTCCGGGGCCATTGAGGGGAAGGCAGCTAACATATGAGTGAAGTGAACTAAGTTCTGTAGTAAACTCATGATGCATGACCCTCCTAAAGCAGCAACTGCCTCGCCTCTCTCCGCAGCTATTGTCAGTGATTTAGGTTGCCACTTAACCCAGTATTTCTGAATCAAATGTATACATTTTGTGGGAAACAGCTCACTTTTATTTGAAAAATAAAATTCATCTATGATTTTGGCCCATTTGTTTGAAAAACTACCAGGTTGCAACTGGTAGTCCACTCTGATAACTAGAAGGAAAAACAAATGCCTCTCTGCTGATGCTGTGCTCATTCTCTTTGTTCAGATAAATTTGCTTCTTACTTGTATTTCAACATAAAATCTGTTTTCTTCTCTGTCTGAGGCCGTGGCAGTGATGATATTGTTAGCTAAGTGTAGGACATACTTGGAGTTACACAGAGCCCGTGTATGGTCCAACTCCATATTTCTACGCAGTTGTCTTTGCCATGGTGGAGTGAGAGGAAGACACAGTGTTACATGCTCTTTGAGTTAGTGTTTCCTGTAGCCTTTAAAGCCCACTATTTTTTTTTTCTGCCTCAGAGGAAAAATGAGAGCACTTTCATAATTTTGTTTCCTTAATTTTTTATTTAGAGAAAAAAATCGAAACAGAAAAAAAGTAGAAATAATACAGAATAAAAAAAATAAGAAATCACCAGTTGATAAATTACATATTGTTATCTTAGAAGTTACAAGTTACAAAATCAGAGCATAAAAAATGGGCAGTCAAACAATGACAATACAAAACTATTCTGTTTGATAAATCAACAAAGACTTAGTAGTATGGTCATCTATCTTGCACACTTGAACATCCATACAGTTATATCCTTTCTTTCAGGAGCACTTTCTTTTCCTTTCATTATTACAATATCTATTATACATTTTGGATCTTATTACTCTTTCAGTTTTTTATTATTATTTTTATACTAGTGAGACAATGTGATATTTACAAATATAAGTCTGATTTATTTCACTTATGAAGTCACAAGTTGCCTCCATTTACCTATAAATGCCTCAAGGTCATCCTTTTTTATATCTGTGTAATATTTCATTGTATAAAAATACCACATCTTTTTCTTCTACTCTGTAGTTGATGGTCATTTTAGTTGTTTCCAAGATTTAGCTATTGAAAATTAACTATAAACATTGGACACATATATCACTGTGGCATGACGATATCAATTTTTCTGGGAAAATACCCAAGAGAGGAACAGCTGGATTGAATGGAACTTCCAATCTGAGTTTTTTGAGGAATCTCCATACTGATTTCCATAGTGGCCACACCAATCTACAATCCTGCAAACAGTGGAGAAGTGTTCCTTTTTCCCCAGAGCCTCTCCAGCATTTGTTATCAGTTGATTTCCTGCTGGCAGCCATTCTTTCTGGAGTGAGATGAAATCTCAGTGCTGTTTTAATTTGCATTACTTGAATGACCAGTGATGGTGAACATTTCTTCATGTGCTTATTTTCCATTTGTATATCTTCATCTGAGAACTGTGTGTTCATCTCAGATGCCCATTTTTGGAGAGGGTCTTTGAATTTGGGAACTTGATGTATTTTACTTCTTTATATGCTCTGGATGTAAGTCCTTTGTCTGAGGGACTGCTAGCCAAAATTCTTTCCCATTCTGTGGGGTTTCTTTTCACATTGTTGGTGATTTCTTTGAAGCACAAAAACTTTTTAATAAAATGAAATCTCAGTTGTTGATTCTAGGAAGTACTTCCTGTGTGGTTTGCATTTTATCCATGAATTCTTTGCCTACCCTTATGTCTCCAACATTTCTACCTACTTTGTCTTCCAGAAGATTTAGTGTTTCTGTTTTAATATTAAGATCTGTGATCTATTTTGACTTTAGTTTAGTGTATGGTGATAGGCATGGGTCTATTTTCAGTCTTTGGCATGTGAAAAACCAACTTTTCCAACACCATTTATTAAAGAGGCTATCCTTCTTCCAGTGAACACGTTTAGCACCTTTGTCAAATATCAGGTGGCTGAGTGTCTTTGTAGTTGTGTTTGCATCTTCTCATCTGTTTTATTGATTCTCAGGTCTATTTCTTTGCCAGTACCTTGCTGATTTTATCATTTTAGCTTTGTAGTATAACTTCAAGACAGGAATTGAGATCCCTCCTGCCTTGCCTTTGTTGCCCAGAGTTGCCTTTGCTATTCCAGGTTTCTTCTGTTTCCAAATGAATTTTAGGAGTGTTTTCTCTAGATCTGTAAGGTATGTTAATGGTATTTTGATTGGGATTGCACTGAATCTGTATAACAGTTTTGGGATTATGGCCATTTTCACAATGTTGTTTCTTCCTAGCCAAGAGCAAGCATATCCTTCCATTTTCTAATGTATTCTTTAATCTCCTTTTAAAAAGTAGCATAATTTTCAGCATATAGATCTTTTACATTCTTGGTTTGGTTGATTCCTAAGTATTTCATTTTTTAGATGCTATTGTGAAAAGTGACATTTCCATAATTTCTCTCTTGGTGAGTTTTTTGTTTGTGTACAGGAATGCTATTGATTTTTGAGTGCTGACTTTGTATCCAGCTACACTGCTGAATTTGTTTATTACCTCTAGTAGTCTTAATGGAATTTAGGGAGTCTTCTATGTAGAATATCATGTCATCTGCAAATAGTGATAATTTAACTTCTTCCTTTTCTATTTTATTCCTTTTATTTCTCTCTTTTGTCTGATTGCTTTGGCTAATATTTCCAGAACTATATTGAATAGGAATGGTGATAGTGGATATCCTTGTCTTGTTCCTGATTTTAGGGGGAAAGCTTTCAGTTTTTGTGCATTTAGTATAGTGTTGGTTGTTGGTTTGTCATAGATGGCCTTTATCAGATTGAGGTAGATACCATGTATTCTGAGTTTCTGTAGTGTGTTTATCATGAACAAATGTTGGACTTCATCAAAAGTTCTTTCTACATCTATTGAGATGATCATGTGGTTTGTATTTTTGGCTCTGTTGATGTTGGTGTTATGTTTACTGATTTGTGTATGTTAAACCATCCCTGCGTTCCTGGAATAAATCCCACTTGGTCATGATGTATAATCTTCTTGATCATTTGCTGCATTCTATTTGCCAGTATTTTATTGCAAATCTTTGCATCAATATTCATTAGTGAGAATGGCCTATAGTTCTCTTTTTTGGTTGGGTCTTTCTTTGGTTTTGGTATCAGAGTAATACTTGACTCCAGGAACGCGTTAGGGAGGATTGCTCCCCTTTCAATTTCATTGAAGAGTTTGAGGAGTATTAGCATTAAATCTTCTCTAAATTTCTTGTAGAATTCAGCAATGAATCCATCAGGTCCTGAGCTTTTCTTTGTTGGTAAGTTTTTAATCACATTTTCAATTTTAATAGTGGCTATTGCATTATTCAAAATTGTTATATCTTCTTGATTGAGCTTTGGTAATCCATATGTTTCTGGAAATCTGTCCATTTCCTCTGTGTTTTCCACCCTATGTGAGTAAAGATTTTAAAAGTAGGTATTCATGATCTTTTGAATTTCTATGGGATCTGTAGTAATTTCTCTTTTTTCAGTCATTATTGCATGAATTTGAGTTTTTCTTTCTTGATAAGGTTAGCCAGAGGTTTATCAATTTTGTTCATCTCTGAAAAAAACAGCTCTTTGATTCATTAATTCTTTGTATTTTTTTTTAGTCTCAATTGCATTAACTTCTGTTCTGATGTTTATAATTTCCTCTCTTTTATGAGCATTAGGTTTGACTTGCTCTTCTTTTTCTAGAAGTTTGAGATATAGCACTAGGTTGTCTATTTACACTCATTCTGCTTTCTTGATATGATAATTTATTGCTATATATTTCCCTCTTAGGACTACTTTCATTGCATCCCACAGATTTTGGTATGTTGTATTTGCATTTTTATTGAATTGCAGTTATTGCTTAATTTCTTCTTTTATTTCACCTATAACGTATTGATCGTTCAGAAGATTGTTATTTAATTTCCTATATTTATGCAGATTTTGCAATTTCTTTCACCAATAATTTCCAATTTAAGTGCACTCTGGTTAGATAATATACATAGGATAATTTCTATCCCTTTATATTTACTTAAGAATGTTTTTTGGGCTAATATATGGTCTATTTTGGAGAAGGTATTATGCACAGTTGAGAAGAATGTATATTCTGACATGGTTGGGTGGAACACTCTGTAAACATCTACTAAGTCTACCTCACAAGTTTGATTCAGTTCTGTTATTTCTTTGCTGACTTTTTGTCTAGTTGATCTATGTTTTTGTGCCAATAGGGTATTAAGATCCCCTATTACAATTGTGCTGTTGCTTATTTGACTTTTCATATTTATTAGTATTTGTCTTATATAGTTGGATGCTTCTGTATTTGGTACATATATGTTTATGATTGTTAGCTCTTCTTTGTGAATTATTCCCTTGACAAGTATGTGGTGACCTTCTTTATCTCTTTTGATCATTTTTGGTTTGAAGTGCACATTGTCTGCAAATAGAATAGCTACCCCTGCTTTTTTCTGGGTTCCTGCCATATGGAATATTGTTTTCCATCATTTGACTTTTAATCTGAGTTTCCTTTTGAGTCAGGTGTGTTTCTTGTATATAGCATATTGTGGGATTCTGTTTCTTGATCTATTCTTTCAAACAATTTCTTTTAATAGGTGAATTGAGGCCATTTACATTGTGGATATAACTGACATGTACTGGTTCAACTTTGTCATGTCATTTTCCTGCTGTTGGTTTTCTGTTTTTTCCCCCTTATTTAATTGCTTGTCCTGTCTGGTGGTTCCTTTCTGTTGTTGTTCTGGAAATTGTAGTCATTTTTATCTCTATCTAATATGCCTTTCAGTAGTCTTTCTAGGGTTGGTTTGGTGGACATGAATTTCTTCAGTTGTTCTTTGTCATGGTAGTATCTTGTTTCTGCATTAAATTTGAAAGACAGTTTTGCTAGGTACATCAATCTCGGTTTAAAGTTGTTTTCTTTCAGGGCTTGGAATACTTCACTTCAAGCTCATCTTAACTTGAGGGTTTGTGCTGAAAAGTCTGCCGTGATTCTGATTTTTCCTTGATAAGTGAATTGTATCTTTTCCCTAACAGCTTTTAGTATCTTGTTTTTATGCTGTATGCCTGGGATCTTAATTATTATATGTGTGGATGTAGATATATGGTGGTTGTGACTGTTTGATATTCTATATGCCACACTGATCTGTATATCAATTTTTTTCCCATGTTTGGGAAATTTTTTGCTATTATTTCTGTGAATAGTTTACTGACTATTCACGTTGACTCCTACATCTTCACTGATGCCTGTTAGTCTTATATTATTTCTCTTGGCATCATCTTGAAGCTGTTGAATTGTCATTCATACTGCCTTGTTATTTTTAAAAGTTCTATCCTTTCCTGATTTCCAGCTGTGATCCTGTCCTCAAGGTCCAAAATTCTATCTTCAGATTCATTTAAAATGTTTCACAAACAGCTTTCAATAGAATTTTTTATTTCTTAGATATCTCTGAATTTGTTTCATGCACTCTACTTGTTTTCTATATTGTTCATTAAAGATTTCAATCAGTTTCCCATGCTTCTGTACACTTTCTCTACATCTTCTCTAGCTATGCTGAGCAATTCCTTTATTAAAGTTGTCATTTCTGTCTTTACATGAGAAATTATTTCTAATTTGATTTCCTCTGTAACCTCATGGATTTGTTTCTTTATTTCACTTGCTATTTTTTCAGAGATTCAGGTGTATGACTTTTAAAGTCCTCTATTTCAATGTCTCCTGTGCATGCTCCTGATGGACTAGATGTTTGAAATTGCATTTTGCTTTTTAGTTTTGTCATTTTCACCTTTTGGGCTAATATTTGGTCTTTCAATTCCACTAGTCTCAACTGTTGGTAGTGTGTATCTTAGGGTCCTACTGTGTGGTTGATGTTTGTCTGGTTGCTGGATACCACAATGAAGATGGGAGACAGTCACTTGAATACCTCCTTCAGGGCCTGTTGGGTGAATCATATATTTTTCCTAGGCTGACTAGTCTAGGAGTATTGATGTAAGCCAACCCTTAGTTCCCACTGTTCCTATGTCTTCAGATTGTTCCAGCTCACCTGTCTATAGTGTTTTTCTTGGCTGGGACCCTACTGTATCACTGCATGTCTCATAAGCTCTTTTAATTTTCTCTTGGTTGGCACAGTCCTCAACCCACCTGATGTTTTATATATGGTTGAAGTATTCACCCACACTCTTGCCAAGCTTGCCAAGGTCTTACAACTGGAGGGGACTTTGCTACTGCTCCTGTTTACCCACTGAAGTCCTCTATTTTAGGAGCAACCCCACCACACTGATGGAAGCCTGTTGAGATACTCTGGTTGAGAGGTTACTGAGTATCCCATCAACCCAGCAAGGTTAATCCACTGCAGTCCAAGGTTCTGGGCAGCCAAAGATCCACAGCAATACTAGGTCTAGGAGGTGGGGAGGCTCCCAAGTGGGGAAGGTAGGCACAGAGCAGCCACCTTCCAGGGGTCCTGGGTCTGAGGGGCTGTTTCCTGAATTTTAAAAGAGCAATTGCACGGACCAGGTTTAGGGGAACAGGGAGTGAGTGACTACTTAATAGACTGAGGAATTATATTTTGGAATGATACAGATGTTCTAGAATTTGATAGTGCTGATCATTACATGTCATTTTAAATGCACTGGAAATGACTGGATTATACACTTTTAAACAGTTCAAATAGTGAATTTTATGTTATATGAACTTTAACTTCATTTTTTAAGGAAAAAAAGACACTTTCCATAAAGCCAAAATCCTGTTTACTGGTAGAGAGGACATGTGGTATCACATAATGCTGCTGAATTTTGTTTTGTTTTCTGAAAAGATTTACTTTATTTCTTAAACTCATCTGATTCTTATCTTCCCTAATATTCAACCTGAAAATTTTTTACTGATATTTAAAAATGTCTCATTTGTAAGTGCTGTGTATTCATTACTCTCACCTTAATTCATAAGCTGAAACCCTAACTGCTAATATTCCACAAAATTTGGAGATGGGGCTTTTAGGAGGGGCAATACTTGTAGAAGTAATTTGAGTGTGTCTTTTGAGGTTCACATGTTAGAAGGTTTGTTTTCAGTGGAAATTTTAAGAAATCTAGTGATCTAGAGGTCTAGATCTAGAGGGACATGATTAGGTCATTGAGGTGCTATACTCAACTATAGGGGTTCTATAGTTTTTGTGGGCCATTAATTTCCTCAAGAGTAGGTTATTATATTATTATTATTATTATTATTATTATTAATTATTTTAGAAAAGCATGACTGGCTCCCTCTTCTCTCTAGCTTCATGTCTCCACATATTATCTTTCTCTTACAAGTGTTCCTGTCATGATGCCCCCACCATGGGGTGATGCAGTCAGGGACTCTCATCAGAGTTAATGCCCTATTCTTTGGCTTAGGACACTCAAAATTATGAGCTAAGTAAATCTTTTTCTTTTGCAAATTACTGTTTTATAAAAATCTCAGGTTTTCTGTTATAGTAACAGAAAATGGATTAATACAAGAGTAAATATGGTTACATGAGGTCATAAGGATAGAATCTTAATCCAGTGGTATTAGGGGGCAGAGAGGGAGAGGGAGAGGGAGAGGGAGAGGGAGAGAGAGAGAGAGAGAGAGAGAGAGAGAGAGAGAGAGAGATTTTTTTATAGATGTTCATCAAGAGAAAGCTATCTATGTGACCAAACAGTGAGAAGGTTAAGTTTCTAAAGCCCTCACCAGAACTTTGCTGTGCAAAGACCCCGTGCAGATATCAGATTTTCAGCCTCTGTAACTGTGAGAAAACAACTCCTTTGTCTAAGCCTCTCAACCTGTAGTATTTTGTTTTACAGAAACAAAAACTAAACTGATAAGTTAGTTGAGAATTAACTATCATTTTCTTTCTAACAACTCTTATTTATGTGTCCATAAAAAATACCCACAAAAGAGCTCCATATTTCAAGGCAGTGGAGTGAATCCAAATATGGGAGAGATTAGCTATGTGTCATATTTTTCTGTAGTATAAGTTGTACCATTTGTACATGCAAGAAAAATTTTTTCATTTTAAATTGTAGGTTATTTTATTTTATTTTAAAAACAAAAATAGATAACAATATACAGAATTTAAAAAAGAAATGGGAAATTAACACTAGTTAATATATTGCATATTGTTATCTTAAAAGAAAAATTTTTGTAAGCCCAGATGTTGCTAAGTATTTTCCCTGTTCTCATTGCACCCAGCTCTCTAGAGCTCATTCCTGCTCCTGCTGCCCTTGGGTGTGGGGAAGGCAATGCTGTACCTCAGAAATAACTTCAGCAGTCTTTCTTGTAACTGGGAGGAGAGCGTGTTCTTTATTTCTTTAGAATGAATCAGGTACACGCGCTATCTTGACTTGTGCAGTTTCACACAAAACATCATTTTACTAGTTTCTCTGTTGAATCATCAAACCTAACTGAGTAAAATTATGAATGCCTTGCCTAGACTAAGTTTTTTAAATGTTAAGAATTTTATCCATTGTACTATATCCTGAAACAGTTTCTATTCAGTGATTCATTAAATAAAATGGAAATGATCTTTAAAATTTTATTTTTTTTAATTTAAATTTTGATAGATACTATATTCCTGTGGATCTAACATCAAAAATATGAAAGTGTACACGTTAATTATTCTCATTCTCATCATTTTCTCCTCCTGGGAATGCATTTCTGCCTTCTCACATAATCATTTGTAATAATTTCGATGTGTCTTCTAGGGCAGTGTTTCTCAATCTTTTTTCATGAATATTCCCTTTGAGTCTTTTAAGATATATTTTTCCTCATTATTACCACTCTCTTATTAAGCACAGATAGTTATCTGCCTTTCACTTTAGGTGTTCTGTGCTTTACATACAAAAGTTATTGAAGCATTCTCTACCAAAGAACACATTTTTGCACTCTTGGAGGTGATATCATCTCACTGAGAGTGTATGTTTCAGAAATGTCTTGTGTATATGCCATTATTGACTTGTGATATCATTCAGGTAAAAAAGAAAAGCATACAGACATGGGGTTTGTTAAACTTAATAATATCTCACAGTAATATTTCTGTAACTTCACACTAAAAATATTCCCATCTATTTTTATATATGCACAGTCTTTGGTTTTGCACATTTATTAACATACCCAAGTTCACAATAATTATTCAAATTTTTTTCTTATATAACATGTTGCTCTGAATAGAATTGTACATGTCAGGTATTGAGGTCTGAGGTAAATTAAAATTGTGATTCTTTTGGACAGTCCTCCTTCAAGAAATATAGTATAATGCCCCATTCTCTTGAATTTTTGTGAACTCTATGACTGTTTGAACAATAGAATATAGTAGAAATAATATTATGTGTATTTCCGGGTCCAGGCATTGAGACTTCCTATATCTTAGAACACGTGCTACTGGAGCTAGATGCCAAGGTATGAGGGTGACCAATCAGTCCCTATGGAGAAGAGAATCCCTGATGACAGCCCTAAGTGAAATTTTAGCCAAGAATGAGCACTACTTTACTGTTTACGTGTATGAGACATCTTTGAAAGGGTATTGGGAATTAAGTCTTTATGTCATTGAACTGTTCTCTATTTGACATTAATTATGACTGACTTTTGAAAAACAACTTTCTCTAGACTCATTGGAACTCCATATCTGCAGTTTTTCTGTCAATTGTTTTCCTATAGTCTTTCATTTTCCATCATCCCAATATTGTTTACCTGAGTGAAGAGAATGCCACAACCCAGAGCTGTGCCTTGGTAGGACTGAAACTGCCCAGCTGGTTTATCTACAGACTCTTTTGTACTTTGGTAAGGTACTCTGTATTTACAACTTCCTTTTTTTGAACAATGAAGTAGATACTCACACTTAGTTGACTTTCTTGATATTAGACCTTTATCTTTGGAATATTTCAGTGACACTTTGGTTTTTGAACCTGTACACACTGTCATCTGTCAATCTACCTACTGTTTTATAAATCTGTCCAATTTTTGTGTGGATAGTCATCTGGACAATTTTTGGAATCAAACTTTATTATGACTATGCTCAGGGGATTTAATCTCTATCCAAAATGTCACCAAATATAATTTCTTAATGAATTCATTCTTAACGGTCCTTTTATACAAAAAATTGCATTTGTTATTTGCTTGTATGTGACTTAATGCATTTTCTATTGGTAAAAATAAGGATATTTTAAAAAAACATACTCATAATTTCTTGAAAATAAGTAATTTTCTGCTTAGAAAGAATATAAAACTAAATATAAAATAAAAAGAATATAAATATAAAAAGAATATAAGAATATAACAACTTGGGGAGTTTCCAAAGATGGTGGACCGGTAGGTAGCAGGAGAGAGATCCTATCTGAGAGAGATAGCTTAAATGCCAGAATTTAACACCCTGGAGAGACCCAAACAGAGAGAGATGGACACTCTCAACCCAGGAAGAAGCTAACATTAAAAAAACTGCTCCAATATGAGGTCCCGGGGCTACCATTAGTGAAGCTAAGATCAGCAAGCATGGTGCCCTCCTCGAGCCACCTGAATTCCTGCCCACAAGCGACCTGACCGACTGAACTGCACCGATGCAACTGGCTTGAGTGGCCTGAGTGTGGAGCTGAACATCCCTGTGTGCGGAGCACCCAGACCCGGCCCTGCACATGACCCACCCAGAGGCACTATGAATTTGCGCAGCAGCCACGCTGAAGTCGGAGGTCTGGGAGCCCAGCAGTTCTCAGGGACCAGCATCAACACACGGTGAGTGATGGGAATAAGACCCTCCCATGGGAAAGGGGAAACTGACTGGAAGACATGTTGGATTTGGGCAGGACAGCCTTAACTCCATAAGGAAGTGGCTTCAGTTGGTTGCTCCCCTTGCTGAGTGGATTGGTGGAATCTGCCTGGATTGGGCTGTGCCCCTGGCTGGGACCCAGTGGGTTGCTACCACACTGATGCAGTGAAGGCCTGTGAAGGTTGACTGGCCTGGAGGAGAGGAGCCAGCGCACACTGGGCTTGCTTGAACTTCATGCTCTGATAGCGGCCAGCAGGGGGCAGAAGCCCCTAGCCTGCGTGCTCCAAAGGAGCCTTAACCAACAAGAAAAGGGGCTGGGAATTACACTATACACTTGTATAAAAGGAACCAAAAACATGACGAGAGGGAGAAATAAGAAAAACCCCCCAGCCCCCAACCCTGAGAACATTGATCCAGGAGAGGTAAATACAAAAGAGAATGAGGGCAGCAAACATGCAACATCAAACACAGCATTAGCAGACATAAAGGGATATCTTCGGGACCTCGTAAGTGGGATCAAAACTGAAATATTAATTCAAATTAAACCAGAGATAAGTAGATTAATAAAAGAAAGGCTGGGCACCTCTCAAGAAGACACAGACAGAAGAATGGAGGAACACAAAAGGAAAGAAACATTTAATGAAGAAAACAAGAAAAACCTAGAATTCATGAAGCAAATTCAAAGAGATTATCAGGAAACTAAGGACTCCATAGAAAGCTGGCAAAACTGCTTGAAAGAAACTAAAGATAGACTATCAAAAATTGAACACAGGCTTTCAATGTGTGATCATGAAAGGGAAGATCTCTGAAAAATAACAAGGGAGCAGGCAGTAACAATTGGAAGGCTAGAGGATGACAAGAGGATCTATAACTTAAAAATAAAGCATGTGAATGAAGAAGCAGAAGACAAAACAGAGGAACTGCAAAGGCTATTCACAGAAGTCATTAAGGAAAATTTCCCAAGCATAGAAAAAGGAAATGATATGCAGATGTATGAAGCATACAGAACTACAGCCACCTACAACCAAAACAGAGCTACACCTAGACACATAATAATCAAGATGCCAGAAATTCAATATAAGAACAGAATATTAAAAGCCATCAGGGAAAAGAAACAGATCACCTATAAAGGAAAACCCAACAAAATCATGGCCGACTTCTTGACACAGACCATCAGGTCAAGAAGAGCTTGGAGTGAAGTAATTCAAGCCCTGAAGGAGAACAACCTCCAGCCCAGATTGATGTATCCTGCAAAACTCTCTCTAGAAATTAATGGAGAAACAAGATGCTTCTATGACAAAGAGGAACTTGGAGAATTTGTGACCACCAATCCAACCCTACAAAAAGTACTGAAGGACGTTTTAGAGAAAGAGAGAACAAGAATATGAGCATTTCAGGAACAATGGCAGAGAGGCCTCAGTGAACGGGGCAGACAGTGGAGTGGAACAGAAAAATAGACAACCAATGACAGAAAAACAGAATAGCAGAAATAAGGTGGAGAAGATTGGCTGTAATCTCTAGTATAGATGGCCTTGAAATATTCACAGAGAGAAACACAGGCAGAGTAGATCAGGAGATAGAGTCAATTGAGATGCTCTATATAGGGAGGCAGTGGGACCCAAAACAAGCAGTGCACCCTATGGGAGTGAAAGGGGAGGAATTGTCTAAAAAAGGAAGGCAGAGGATGTTGTTGATTGGGTAACAAGATTTAAAATTTACATTATTCTCATCACTCTGCTTGGATGGATTATGTGCTGTTCCAGTTTGTCTACTTACACTAGACTTAAGGACATGGTGAGCTATCCCAAAAATAAGAGGACATATTATGGTAATCATCCCTAATTTCCTATCAACTTAATCTGAAGCCCTTTATAACTTATACTGTCCTATTATGACTGATCTTATTTGAATCTGGTTTGTTAGATTGCTACTTTGTATTGACTGATTTTATTTAAATCTGTTATGATTGATAGCATCAAGTCTAAGAGTATAGGCAACTACACTGAAGATGACAAGATTCATTAAGATACCCACTCTGGTTTGATTATTACTTGATTTTGAAGTCTTATAATGTCTCCAATGCTTTGTTTTTATTAATGTTGTTGTATACTGCTGAGACATATGGTAACCATTGTAGATCACCTTGTATTGCAGTTATATATGACTTTTTTGCTTCATGCTTTTCCAGGAATTGTTTTGTTTTATCTTGCTTTGTTTTGTTTTTCCCTTTAATACAGAAATGATAGATATACAAGTAGAGACTCATGCATGTGTAGAGCTTATAAACAGTTTACAAGAACCAACTATATAGCACATGTTGAAATGAACAACTACTTTGAAGAAAAAGAGACACTACCTTACCCAGTGCTGATTCCATAATGTCATGATGTGTAATCCAGCAAAATTATCATTCTTTGTTCAAAGTGATTTTAGCTTGTTTTGGTTTGTTTAAGTTGAACACACATGAAGGTATGGACAGCTGTTTTGAGGAGAATGAGAGACACTATGACAGCCATTCTTGGCTTCCCTAATGTCTGGTCTTGAAGACCTGAAATGCCCTCCTCATCCTGCTCAGATCAATTCCATACTATGTTGTTTCATGTGAATTCCCTGTATGTGACAATATGGACAACTATTTGGAAGAAAACAAGAGTC
>PVJX010014544.1:0-44620 GCA_004027295.1 Dolichotis patagonum | reverse complement strand
ATTTGAATATGTGTGATAGTTCAAATTTTTTTCTTTTTTATCAAAAATGAGATATTATAATACCCATTGATCATTTTCTGTTATTCGGTTCAGAAAGCCCTGGAATTCTTTCACTCTATGCATGGCTTTATACTATTGTGTTATGTTTGATATTATTGTAATTGAAACTATGCTCAACTATAGCAGAGTAAGAGATATGACATTAGATATTGTTGATGTCCAGTTGACTTAATGTAAAGTACTGTGTTGCCTATGTTGTCCTCTTCTGATCTGCTCTGTACTGCCCCCTTTTGTTTTATTCTCTTTTAAATAAATAAATTTAAAAAAAAAGAAATGAATTGCCAGTATGCAAAGAAACAGTCAAATGATAATACTAATAAAAAGCTTCAAGACACTCTATGCCAAAATTTAAAATTCAAGGACCAGGACTTCTAAGTCATAAATCTAACAAAATATTGTGCATAATTTAATACAAGTATGTAAAAGCTCCTGTATACATAATCTTTGGTATTTAAGTCTCATATGAAGGACATTGTCACAAGCCGTATCTTATCTCTTCCATTTGAGAAGAAATGGAAATTTTGTCAGAATATCTTACAGTTACTTTCTTTCCTTCAGGCTTTAAATTTTTTCCTGATTATTAAAGTAGTATATATTTATTTTTATAATGAGTACATATAAATGAGCAGGGATAAAATCCTCAACATCTTGGCATAATTTAGTATCATTTTTCTTAATCTTTTGAATAGCTGAAACATAGTAAATAAATTAATCAATGTTGCATTTTGACTTTTTTCAGTTACCATCTTTTTGTGAGTATATTTTAAACTTATTTATGGTTTTCATAATGCATTCCTAAAAGAATAAATAAATGTAAATATTTGAAGAATTTTAATTTGTACTGCCAAATTGCTCTCTAAAAATTTTGTGTTATTTCCCCACCACAATTTAATAAGGATGTCCATTCTATTTAGCTCTAATTAATGTTGAATTATTTTTGTAATTTGTTCTTTTCTAATCTGAAAGACAAAAAGTGATTTTAATTTGTGTTTCTTTGAGTCTTTGTGAAGTTTGCATTCACTGAATAGTCATTTTTATTATGTGAATGCAAGTTTTATGTTCTTTGCACTTTTGCTTCTCAAGAATTTACTGCTTCTCTTTTCACTTTTTATAAGATATTACTATATTAAGATTTTAAACCTGTCTATCATGTTTCTTGCTACTACTACACATTGTTAATCCTCAATTGCTATTGATAAAATATACTATTACTTTAATAACATCTTTTAAGGAAAATAAAAAAGAAATAGTATATCATAAGATGTTGATGATAAGACATTTTGATTTCAGTGATGTTAAAATGAAGATAATACTAAAGTATTAAAATTTCAAAATTGTTAAAATGATGAGTTGGCTCTGAACCAGTACAGTATGAATTTATTGTAGATTCTTATGTTTGATTGTATCATCCAGTGAGTGCTGCTACTGGAGTAATATGACCCAATATCTAAAAGCATACCAAATTCAACAGAATACATGGATTTTGATACATGAGTAGTTCATTAAAATATTGAATCAATGGTCATTACCTAAATTTGGGTCATACATTACTACAAATGTTTAGTTGGTAAGTGCTGCTTGATGATGTGCATATTAATGGGCAAGAGAGCTCGTCTGTGAATGCTAATACTACGTGTTGAGTGATGTGCCAGTTTATGTCCATTACTGTAAGAAACTTAGACAGATCTATTGTGTAGAATTGTATAGGATTTATAGAAATAGACAGTGGAGACAGATATCCTGCATCTAAATACTACTTTATCAGAATGTATAATCTTAGATTGGACACTAATCACTCTAAACTTTGATTTCTTCATCTATAAAATGGGGCAAGTATTAATATGTATGCATATGAGACATAAAAGACAAATGAGGTAAATTTTATCATGAGATAAACACATGATAATTGCTAGTAGTTATTATTTTAATTTTCTTTTGTATAGAAGCCTCTTCTTACTTTTCTTCCTCTGATACTTGATGTAAAGCTGAATTAGGAAGATACTTATCAATCAGTAGGACCTGAAGCCTCTTAGCAGAATCATTGATGTTAAACAGAAATTTAAACTTCATATTAAACGAGCTAGGCTATTTTCAAAGTGCTATGACCAACCCATTGCTGAAGAAGGTAGTAGCACTGCCAATTGTCTTGATTAAAGAAGGGTCACAGGAGCCTTTGGGACTGTCACTTCCCAGAAGCTCAGGTGCCAAGACTGGTTCCAGAAAGCCTGAGCTCCCACCCATACTGGGAGCTGTCAGCCAGGGAGTTATAAATAAGGAAGGAATCTCCTTTCCTATTGGATTAAATTCAAAATATGTGATGGAAGTTAGATTTGTGCTATCTTTGCCAAAAAGAAATCAAGAAAAACAATGGGTGTTGGAATTTTATCTTGAAGTCAGTTTCCCAAAGGGACTTCCTTTTTTCTTGCTTGCTACCTGTAAGTGTCTTAATTCACAGAAAGGATTAATAACACAAATAAGAACATGCACCAGTGACTATTTACAAGAAAGATTCTCCTAGCCAGATAAAAAGATGAGATTGGATAACTGTTTTAATTCACTGAAAATATTTGCTTCCTGCATTATTAGCTTATAACTGCTTAAAACCATGTAGACGTTAGAAATCATTCAAATGACAACTCTGTGTGTGTGTGTGAAGATTTTGAAAGGAAATAAAACACAGATTGCCTGACTCTTGTTCCAGTGCTTATTCATTATGATTCTTTGCCTGGCACATATTGGCCAGTCTTTCCTAAGTTCTCTGAAATCACACAAACCCCTCCAAAGATCTCCATGTCATACGAAGACTTTGTAACAGGATGTTGACATTATGATAACTTTCGTAATTCCAATTTTTTCTTATACTTAAAATATTTTAAACTTCAAAAGGACAAGCAATAAATTTGAGCTGCTTAGAACTGGGTCCCCAAGCATTCATTGGATACTGTTATTTTTCATTGGCTTCTGTTATTGGAGCCTTGGGGCCTCTCAGATAACATTTGTGTTTTGGCAGACCATCAAGAGAAGGTGACACAGCTGTGGATGGGCTGATGACCAATGAGATTATCTTTGAAAAGGCACATAGGACCCTCTAAATAGCATAAAACCCAGAGAAATCACAATGTAACATAGCTTTACAAATTAATTCAATAAATATGTATGTGTCACACACTGTAGGAACCGGCAAATTAAAGACTGTGCTGCCAGGGGAGGCAAACGTGAGGCTATAAAATGTAGGCTGATAAGCACAGTAACTTGCTTTGATCTAAAGAGTCTGGCAGTGCTATGGTGATGGGTACCGGTGACCTGAGTGTTGCAGAGTGGACAAGACAGGAAGGGCATTTCTGGCAGAGGAAACATGATCATGACTCATGAGCTAAGTTCTGGAAGATAGATAAGGCTACATACATGAGATAGGAAAGAGCAATCCTGACAGAGGAAGCAGAGCAAACCATGGAAATGTCACTCTATATCAGTAACATTCCATATTTCATATTCTCCAGAAGGTCAAGAACTAAATGTTGCTCAACTTTAGAATCCTGACTCACCTTGGGCAAGAAATGTAGAATAAATGACGGTGGAATGAATGAACGGACGCAAGTAGGAAGCAAGTAGTCACCACTTTCAGTCCTCAGAATTTTGTACTCTGTCCCAAATGGAAACTTAAAGTTTGTGTTTTTTCCAAGCTCCCCTGAAATTCTGGCATGAGGCACCCATCTGAGACAAGGGTAACATCTGGCAGCAGTGGTCTGGCAGGACGCACCAATATGAAGAGGAAGACAGCACTGTTTTCTTAGCTTTGGGCTCTGTTGGGAAATGGAGTCAGCCTTAATAGAGAGGAAAATGAGCTGCAGGATAAACCATGCTGTTCCTTCATAAAAACATGGGCTAGGAGTGCTGGTAGAGAGGACGGAGCATATTAAATTTTTCCTTAGGGATCGTACAAGCTTCCTTTGATGTCTCTTCTTAAATTAAGGATTGTTCTATGGAATCTGGACAAGGCTCACTGTCTCTCTGGCAACGCATCTAACAGAGTTCCAGAGCAAAGTGGCTAATGCTCTCCAGACCCCTTGTCCCCGAAGGTGCCTCCTGTTTCTTGGGGCAAAATACTAGGCTAATGAACCATGTTTGTGAGAGCATCAGAGAAAACTTTCATTTTTATCTTTTTTTAATAAAATACTTATAATTTTTTCAAACAGAAGATGAAGTAATGCTGGCATTTGTTGAATTTAGGTAATGAATAAATGAGAGGAGCCATTACATCATTTTTGTACATTGTGTCTATTAAAAATCTCCATAATAAAACGTTTGCAAGATATGTTTTCATTCTTCTTTGTTACCTGTATCCCTTATGCCCCCTACCCCTTTCTCCAGAATTAAGAAGAATGATTCTTTCTATACTCTTTCTAACATTTTCTGACCTTTTACTAGCTCGCATATGCATATACAGAGTGTATTCTTTTTGTCAGTGGAATCTTATACTGTGTATTATTCTACACCTTGATTTTTTTCTTTTTAACACACTGGGATCTATCTCATTTAAATGGCTATTATTCTATTAGACACTGTTGTCTTAATTGTTTACATCTTTGTGAGTACAACAGATGAAAAAGTATTTAACTATTAGCTGTCATGTATTTACTGGTTATTCGTATTTCCTTATGAACTGTCCACTCACGTCTTTTGCCCATTTCTGTTTTAGAATTTCTTTGGTCTTTTAGAAACTTGTTTGTAATGCTTCTTTAATAAGGCAATTTTCCTCTTGTCTGATGTGTGTTGCACATATTTGAGGGCATAGTATAGTAGTGTGATGGAAAGTGACCCTCTGAAGTTGTATGAGGGAGCTACTTGAACACTTGTTACTTGTGACAGGCACTACAGCCAGCCTGCTCCAAACATCCATCCACTGAAATGCACCACAGCACAGAATATTATAGGACTTCTTGATACACTAGACAGGAATGACTTTCTTCAGCACACACACAAATTAGATGCCTCCCATAAGCCTTTGCCAAGAAGCTTTCTAGATGGACCAAGACCACTGTGACTTCCATCAGAAGCTGCAGTCACAGCACCTTGCAGAAACGATGACTCTCTGAAAGTGCAACCCTTCCACGGTGCCCTGAACACCCCCACCTCCCACTGCTTGCTTCCTCTTCTCTCCTCCCTACCTACTCATTCTCCTGATCCCCCAACCAGAAGAATGACTTCATTATGTGCTCTCTATCATGGAAACTCACCATTTTTCTATAAGGACAGCTTCATTATTCTTGATCCTTCCCAAGGTGTAAACTCCACTGATAATGTGTAACCTATTCGCTCCTTTCCTCACGTCTTAACCTTTTATCTCCCTTCTCCCTTCTAAATTTTCCCTCTAAGATCTCTGCAGTCATATACTATGATTAAGCTCTCCTACACCCAAAACCTCTTCATCAAGAACTTACTTGAAACCTGACCCTTTTCTGAATCACTCTTATGTGGAAACTTCTCTTTTCCATACATGCCATATAAACCTTTGGGGTCAAAAGACTGGATTCAGTTCTCCCTTCTGCTGCTTTAGACCATTTTTCTCAATCCTTTTGAAAAATTTCTTATTCCTCATCATCAAACCTAAAACCTACCCACAGGTATTACACTTTATTTCCACCCTGTTTTCATCTACGTCAATGTTTCTTTGTGTCTAGGGTTAACCTCTTGTTCTGCTTGTGCTCTTGACCCCATTGCTTTTCTGTCACAGAAGTAAGCTGTCCTCCTAGTACTCCTCCCCGCTTCTGTGCCTTCAAACCTATCCGTATACCCCACTGCCTCTGGAGGGGATCCTGCTACTGATTGTCTCCTTTTCATCCTTTAGGTCTTATCACAGCAATCACCTCCTCAACTTCTGATGTGCGGCCCTCAAGTTGTCTGCACTCTTTCTATTTGCTCCCACAGCGCCTGGTCCTGCATAAATCTCTGTCTACACCTGAGATTACACATAAACTGAGAGATTGCTGCTTGTTAAACCATGTGAAAAGAGCCAACATATGTGACTTCATTCCATCCTCACAATTGTATGAGATAGTTTCTGTCTTAGACAGACGCCTGGCTTGGCCCAGTTGTCATCTGTAACACTCTACTTTCCCAAATGTCTGCTGTCCGGGTACGTAACACTTCCTGCTTACTTGTTGGAATCACTGGTCTGTAAGCCCCATGATATTCGGTACTACCTTGTACACCCAGTACTTACAGCAGTACCTGACACATAATAGCAGTTGTTCAACATAAGCAGATGCAGAATAAATTCACTCTAAGCCATCGAATAACTCCTTGCCAATTTCTCTAGCATTCACAACCTTTCCCTCCAATATTCTAATAATATTCATAAATTCTCCAGAAATGTACAATAATGTTGATTAGAACATTTACCTACCAATCTTCACAAATGGCTAGTACAGGATGCTTTTTCCAGGAAACGGCAATTAAAAATGCACCCTCAACCTCAGTCAGCCCAGAGCGCTCTCCTCTGACAGTTTCCACCCTCCCACAAGGCTTACATACTGGGACTTCACTAAAAACTTTGACTTCCTGAGTTCCACAAGATGTTGGAGCTTTTTTGTTTTGTGTTTCAATTGTGATTTTTCCATGGCCACCGCTGAGACTTAGTTAACCTTTTCTCATGATTCTGAAACAGCAGCCAAGAAACAGGACTTTGGAACTGAATCTGGACAAAGCTTGGGAAACTGCAACTGACCTCTCAAAGTGTTGCTTTAGTCACTTGGTCACACTGGTTTAGAAAGAAAGCTGCTCCTAAGGGAATTTACTTTTTGGGTCTCTTCAGTGGTATTCTGACCAATCTCCATAACCATGGCACCCTTCTGATCATAGATCAGTGGCCTCCTCCCTAAGCCCTCTCTGTTGTCTCACTATGCTACTTCTCTGAATTTGAAAGTCCCTAGAGGTCAAGAAAACTTCTTCTCTTAGGAATGGACCTATGTGTTTTCTGTTGACACAGGAATGCTTTCCCTCAACCATTAGTAAAACATCAGCCAAACTAAAGTGAAGGATTTTTTCTTCAATTCTGTAGTCTCCATGGAAGTGTACTAGTAATACATCACAATCAGACTGATGGCAACCTAATATAAGGGACTGTTTACCTGATTCATATTCCTATACTTAGCCATTATTGTAGGAGAGTCTCTAAACTCAGGACAATAGGAAAGGACAGAATTATTTCTTGAAAGTAAATGAGTCTGTATTGTATTGTCTATTATATATATGATAAGATGTAGTTTATGTTCTTGTATTTATTCTAGTCAACCTGAAAAAGTTATTTTGATTGCAGTTTCCTATTATATTATTTTTATAAAATTCTGGGTCACAAACAATTTTTGCAGGGAATTATGGAATGCAGCCATCGTATCACCAATGTATCACCAATGAAGAGCTGGCATGTTAGGTATAACCTTAACTTATAAAACTTTAAATATAGATTTTAAACAAAGATCTTTTTTTCTTCTTGGAATATGATATACATTTTTTCTTGTTGAGGTATGATACACATTTAGTAAATTTCTCAAGCCTTAAATACACACTTCAGTGACATATTACACGTGTACCCACCCATGCAGCTACCACACGGGCAAGACAAAAAGCACTGATATTTACCCAGAAATTTTGTTGCTACTCCCAGTTAATATTCTACAAATATAACCACTATTCTCTTACTGTAGATGCGTAGTTTTAACCATCTTTACACTTTCTATTGATGGAATCATAATGGTATTCTTTGTTTGGTTTCTTTCAGGATTATGTCTGTGAGATTCATCCATGTTGTGTTAGCAAATAGCTTGATCTTTTTAATTATCCTGTGATAGTCTACTGTTGGTGAACATTGGGTTGGTTTCAGTATTTGGTTATTATGAATAAAGCTACCATAAATTTTAATTAATGGTTGAGAGAAGTTTTCACTGTGCAGATGGCCTCAAATTTGCAATATCTCCTGCCTCAGCCTCCCAAGTGCTGGGATTATAAATGTGTGCCAACATATCCAGCCTTATAAACATTCTTCTACATGTTTGAGGGGGATATATTTCTTCTAAACTTCCACTTACATGTGGAATTTATAGATTGGAGAGGAGGCTATGGTTAGAATCTACCTTTACTTAATTTTTAAAAGGTGATACTAGGAAGGAGAAAAATTATCTTTACTAGTATCTATTGTATTACTTGACTTTCTCAAAGAACATTTATAGATGCAACTGGTCAGTTTGAACAGCTATGCTTCTAGGAATAAACATAAAAAGTGGAAAATGTCAGAAGGCACTTGGACTATACCACTAATGTAGTCTACATGTGCCAGTAAGACAATGTTTATGTAATTCATTTTGACCTCTAAAGAAATGCCAAAGTTTCAAATATTCTAGTCATTAAAATTCTTGGAAAGACAGAAAGAAGTACATTGCATAGATTCAGCTATGGGGCATTTGGCACACACATAGCTCTAGACAGACACCAGAGAGACTTCTGAGGGATACTTTTCCAAGGGAATTCAACAATGTTCTCATCTAGCTCTATTTTTTCCACTGGGCGCTGTGGGATTTGGAACTTCCATTTGGGCATTATCAGTGAGAAGGAAAAGACTATTATTGCATCCACAGCACCCACCTTGAAACACAATGTCTCCTCCTTACAGGGTTTTTCCTAGATTTGAAATGCCTGAAGAATAAATCTGGTGCCAAGAACAAGTTAATAAAAAAAAAAGCATGTTTATCATCTGGGGAAGTTGAAGTCTGATCAACTTCCTCCACACAGTAGAACTATGGTATTTCTTCTTTCCCTTGAATGCCCCCTTCCCTCTCCCACCCTCCCTCAACGCCGCACACAAATGATTTGTGTTTACTTCTTCTGTCCTAGTGTTCTTTTGCAAATCATTTCATTTTCTGTAAAACCTCTTTGATAATACTGATTCTTAACTACCTTCTCACAATCCACTGGCACTGCCTCAACTGTACAAGGGTTATCTCAGGGTTTTGTCTAGGCTTTAAAAAAATTCCTGGGACTAGTTCCAGGCTTTTTAATTAACTGGGCTATTCTGGAAATTGAGACTGCATTTACTATTTTTCACTCAAATCACCGTGCTCGTCATTTGCCCTTTATATCAGCCTGTGCTGCTGGGAGCTTCCACTCATACAGGATGCTGCAGTGCAGAGTGTCATGTATTGTTCATTCTGAGGTCATGTCATCTGCATTATAAGCCCTTATTTAGATTTCTTATGAATGAGCAAATAAATAGGAAATGGTTTCTACACAGTTCTACCAAATCCTTATCATAAAGATCATTATGGTCCTCAAATATTTACCTTACTGATAACCTTAACTTCCCTTGATCCACAATTACTTGGCTTCATAGGAAACTAGATCAGAGCAGACTAACATATACACTGTATAGGCAACCACATTTCAGTGGCTGTCAAATTTCTCCCTAGATTAGATTTGACTTGTACAGTGCTTAAAATTATGCTATTAATCCTTTTCAAATTAATCAGTAACATGTGGCTACATGAGAAATCCACATTAGTTGAGGGTAATCAACAAGGCCAGGTCAGATCTGCCTTCACGAGTTGGGGGCAAGAATAGCCTCTTGCTAAGTGGCCTTTGGCACATCTCATAATCAGATAGAAAAAGATGCACTTGTTAAAAACTTCACATGCCAAACCCTCCATAAACACCCCACAAGGGTTAACTGAAAAGCCATGAGTGTGGGACAGTAGTGATATACCTTTTCTCAACCAGAATGGAGGCATTCCTTAACCTTCATGATGAATGTGATCATTACGTGTACCTAAAATTTCCAATAAACTTAATAATTAAAAAAATGTTACTTATCTGCTTCTATGTTACTGTTTAGCTACTACTCTCCTGAGAGATTACTCCTATGTTGCCCTTCATTTGTTTTGCTGATATCTGTCCTGTTTGCCTGTCTCACTGTTGCAGAAATTCCAGGAAGTACTCTTGGTTACCTCTTAATTTCATATCTGGTGACTGTTTTTTGCTTGTTCCTTCCAGGTATTTCTCCAACTCCAAGTCATTTCTAGATTTGTTATACCTCATTTGGTTTCCAACTCTTACAGGACCTCACTTTGAACCTAATGTATAAGGACAAGATTGATTAAGGCACTTAGGATATTTTACATCTGCTATACCTTTGTAGAATTAAACTAAATGGAACACAATGATCAAAAGTTATGACCAGAGCAATTGTGTAATTATTCTTTCCACTGGCCTAAAGATCTAGGCTTAAAAATAAAAGCAAAGTATTCAAATGTTTTACCCTGAAAACCAACAAAAAATTACAGGAGAATCCAAATTCACTTATTTTCTGAAGACTAACACTTAATGATCTGTTTCTATCTCTGAAGTAAGAATCTGTGTCAAAATCCTGTTGGAATGTTGTGTAAGTTTTGTAAGAAACAAAGAAATTGTAAGGGTCTGATTTTCTAAATACAGAATGAATTTAATATACCATTAGTTACCATGTATTTGATTATTATTTATTTCTTGTTCAAATTAAGCCAAGGATTTTGTTTAAAAAATGTTATTTGGAAAAATAAACACAACAGACCAATTAACTGTTATTGTCTGTTTCGGTGATAGCAAATATATACATAATTTTGTGTGAACATCACCACCACCTATATTCAGAACTCTTTCTTCCTTCCCTAATTGAAACTATATTTTCCCCTCCCTCCAGCCTGGGCAACTGCCATTCTGCTTTCTGTCCCCAAGGACAGACTAGTCTCAGCAAGTCGTCTAAGTGGAACCCTACAGTATCCGTCTTTTTGTGATTGGCTTATGTTGTTTAGCATAATGTCCTCAAGGTTCATCTATGTTATACCATCTATCAGAATTTCTTTCTTTTTAAATATTGTGCAGGATTTTTTAAGATTTAAGAGATTTTAATCTTTTTAAAGATTGCTAAAAAGTGTATACACACATCAGGAAAAGAACAACAGTGCGACATTGTTTCGACAGATGATATTACCTTCATATGGGTGAGTCTAGAGCATGTCATATATCACAGAAAACCCACTACAATGCTGGCCCTTAGAGCAAAAGCTGAAAGTACATGTGCAGCAACCTCAGTGACCAAGGTTACACAACAGCAGTTCACCATACTCATAAATGTCGTGAAGCTAATGTCACTACTTTGAGCACCTCTTAAAATTGTAAAGACCTGGAGCTGAGGATACAGCTCAGTGGCACAGCTCCTGCCTGGAAGTGCAAGGTTCTGAGTTTGATTCCCAGTACCTATCACCCCCCCAAAAAAAATTGTTAAGGCCAAAGGTAACTTGTATTAATCTCATAATGTCTCAATAAATTTAGTATTAAAATATTTGTACAAGTTTTTCTTTTCCTGAAGTGTATATATATTTGTTGGCCTCTCTCGCATTTACATATGCTACATTTATTTATCCATTCATCCACTGCTGAACACTGAGTTGCCTCTCTCTTTTAGCTATTATGAATAATGCTGCTCTGCACATGGGTGTACAGATATATCTCTCAAAGACCCTGGTTTCAATCTTCTGTAGTATACATCCAGTATAGTATATATCCAGGGAAATCGCTAAATCATGTAGTAATTTTTAACTTTTTAGAGGCATGACCATATTGTTTTCCACAGTGACTATACTACTTTACATTTCCATTAACAAGGCACCAAATTACCCCATACTGCCACCTATACTTTCTGTCTTTATAGCAACCATCCTAATAGTTGATCAAAGTATATATTTTTTAAAAATAATCTTTTATAATAAAAGCTTGGTAATTCTTATGTGAAAAGATAATGGTTATCAACTAGTTAAAATGTAGCTCATTTCCTAAAGAGCTATTACTGACTTCTTACCCCTTCTTTGTGCATGCCACTCATTCCTGTAGAAAGGGCGGTGATTTTTCCCATGCCTGAATCTGGGCTGACCTCTGACTACTTGAGAATATGATGAAAGTGACTTAACCTTACTTTTGTGAGAACTTGAAGTTTCACAAGATTTTTTGCTTCTTGGGGCCTGTTAGGGGCTGTTGAAGCTGGAAATTGACCATATGTTGAGGGCTGGAGCATAACCATCCCAAGAATAAGGAGCGCCCGGGGGCAAGCCACGTGAAGAAGCTGCTTCAGCCCAGAGAACACCTGCCCCAAGACAATCTGAACAGTGGGTTGCTAGGACAACAGGGTGTCATGTGACATTAAGTTGCTCAAAGGTATAATAAACACCCCTGCAGTGAGGGACCAGTACCCTCACTGAAAGGTGGAGGATAAGGACTGCACCTGACCCCAGCTTTGTCTCTTCTTTATTTTCTCATTCTCTCACAGTCCTTCATCGAAGAACCTCAAGGGCCTCATGGGTCGTGGCAGGGGACTTTCCTTCACTGCTATGTCAGAAATCCAAGTTGATTTACTGTAAAGAAAGATCAAGCTAAGGAACACCAAGTGTCAGACATGCTTAATGAGGAAACCAGTGTGGATATTCAGCTCAGTTGTGCCATCACATAGCTCTAATACCAGGAGCTAGATAATTGCAATTACATGGGAGACCCTAAATGAAGACTGCCCAGATTAAATGAATCAATACACAAAGCTAGAAGGGAAAATAATAAAATGTTCTTTTAAATCACAAAACATTATGACATGGTTGGTTACACAGCAGTAAGTACTGAGACAAGTGAATATCATAGTTCCACACAAAGCAAGAATCTAGACCAAATGCTTCCCACTAATAAATTTTATCTCTGTGTTGTTTTCCCACATTCAACTTAGCTGGCTTTACTACTGTCGCATTATCCATAACTTTAGTAATGCATGTGAATTACTGCTGTTGAGCTTGAGTCTTGTAAATGTGTGCCTGTATATATAAATGTTAAAGTTTACTTGTGGACTTACTATGTAAGGACATAGGATTCACAAAAGCAATTGGCAAAGTGCAGCATCAGGGTTGTGGAATTAATGGTGGGGAATCCCAATGGAGATCACCAAATTTTACATATCAATGATTTATTGGACAAGTTTACACCCTGTGATATATACTCTTGTTCTTCCTTGAAAGCACACTAACAGAGGCCATTCTATGGCTCACTAAAAATATCCAGCATGATAATATGCTCTCTGATATTCCAGAGAAAATTTTATTCATGATAATTCTCTACCTACCTTCCAGGAGACAGTTATCTTCTGCCATAGCCAAGAAACAGATCCAGCACTGAGGTGGAAGAAATACAAAACTTTCAGGATTCATAGCTTAGTTTCTGAACATCACCTCTCTGACTTTATAACCAGATTTTAGTAACTGGATTTGTAGTTCCTGGACATTTAACTACTCATTATGTCCCAAAACAGGGAAAGAGTTATGTAAGCAAAAGAGTAGACAAAAATATATTTTGTATTTAATACATAGTTGATGTTTTTCCATGTGCTTTTCTTTCCCTCCCTTTGTATTTTCTTAGTGCTGGAGTCCTGTTATATCGATAAAAGCCACTTTGAAAGAGAATAATTAAATATATCAGAAATCCAAGTTGCTTTGCTGGAAAGAAACATCAAATAGAGAAGCATCAAGTATCAGACATGTTTCATGGAGAAACCAGTGGTATAGTACTTAAATAAAATTGTTATCAAAAATCTTCTCTCCTCATCACCACTACTGTCATCCTCACTCAGATGTCTTCTTTTGCCTCCGTTATCCCAGCACCTTTCTAACTGGTACCTTAGCTGAAAACCTGGCCCTTTTTTGGTCTGTTTCCATACAACAGTCAGAGTGACCCTATAAAACATAACAAACACAAATGAACCTAGAATGAATTGACTCACCCAATTCAACAAATGTTCAGTCATTCGTTCCATAATACCAGGAACATAATCTGTGCCAAGACTACATGGAATATAAAAAATACATGAAACAATTGCTTTAGTTTTAAATATTAGCAAACATGTTATTCAGTTGCTACCATACAAAGCAGCAAGTCATAAATCAACTGAGACAATTGTAAACAAAGTGTGTGTTTTAGGAAAGAAAAAAATCATACTGCATTGAAAGAATCAGAAAAAAACTTACAAGAAATGTTACTTGTTTCTTCTACCACACCTAGTACCCAGGAGGTTTTAAATATGTGTCACATAGAGAAATGAATGAATCAATAATAAAGCAGAGAAAAATGAACAGCTAGTTGTCATCAATAAAGGATGACATTTCTGTGTTAATGAAATCATTTAGTTTGCCACATCAGGGCAAGTGAAATGTTCCAGGGTAAAAGATAATGGGGCTTAAGAACCTGTGAGTGGGCGAACTTGCTTTAACTAGATGCTATGGTGAAAGACATCTTAGTCATCGACCCTGGCATTTTTTAAGCTCCAATTACTTCTGGGTAGTCATGTGGCTTTTCATATGATCGGCTGCTTTCGGCAGACTACTTAAGCAAGTTTATCTCACAGTCAGCAACCAAAGCTTCCTATTTTCAGTTTTATCCTTGATGGGAACCTTCAAGCAGAACCTCCAGGCCCTGTACTTCCCAGTTCACTAGGGCTAGGAGAACAGTCCCGGGAACACATATGCAAGTCTCTCAAAGCAGGTAGGTACAGTCAGCCTCCTTAAATCACCCAGAAGAGAAATTGTAGGAGAAAAATTTCCCTAACTCTGACACATGTTTCCAGGATGATTCAAATGATAAATACCCTTTTCCTGAGCTCATAAATTGCAAATTCAGGGCTTGTGTAAATACCCTAATCATGCACCCAGTACTGCAGACAGAAAAACACTGAGCACAGGAGGAGTGGCACAGAAGTAAACTCATGCCCTGGCTTCCTCCTAATTTAGACTGAGCAGAGTGGGGCAGAATATCTGTCTCTAAGGTTTTTTCAGCTTGAAAGATTCATCTCTGGGACATAGATAGTCTCTCTTACTTGGGTATTTCTCCAAATGACAGTGGGATTGAAGATCCTGATCCCTTACCTGAAGGGTTTCCCTAACCAAGCAGGGTAAACAAGTTTAGTGAAATGTCAGCCCCAGTAGCTATCAAAACGTGAGGTGAACAGATCTCCATCTGACTATGCCTAAGTCCAAATACCTCATGCTTTAGTAACATCTGCTGATAATGTAAACAATGTCAGGTATGCTTAAGTGGGCTCTTCCCTTTCCAAGTAGAGTATGCCAAACTGACTGAGTCTGTGAGATTTTGAACAGGAAAACAACTTCCTGTCCTCCACAGGCTAAGCCTGAGCCAAACAGCACAGTCACTAGCTGACTGTGCACAAGTCCCTACTCTTCCTGCACCTCAGGTTCCAGAGCTACATAACAACTAGCTTCCAAGGATGTGACAGTGCCCAAGGTCCAGGAGTCACATTCATGAGTTCAATTCGCAGTAGTTCTCTTCTGCTCAGGACTCGCCTGGGGTTCATTTCAGTTCTGATCCGATCGCTACTTCACTGCATTGTTACTTTATCTTGTAGCTAAATCTTGCAAATGTCTGTGTTTAGTGTATTTCGTAGTACACTAAGGAATGACACTTACGAGCAAAATTAATGACAATCAAGAAGAAGAAAAAGACCTAGTCATCCATCACCAACTTTTAGGTATCTTGACAAAATCTGAGATCTGTCATCACCTCATCAAAATTTCTTTGGCGGTTTGAAAATTCTCTAATATTGGTATAGACTATTTCCTGGATCATCCCCCGTAATTATTGCCGGAGCTCCTGTTCTGGAAGCTGGTAGGTTTATTTTGCTCCCCTCTCTTCTCCACCCCCTTCCCCACTAGGCAGAGGAAGAGAACTAACTCAGCAGAGTGACCCACTCCAATTCCGTACCCATCCAGTGCCGAACCCGGCCTCCACCAGCGCTCTTCCGATGCCTACTTTCCTAACACCCAAGAGCAACAGTCACGGTCCCTCTCAGCTGAGTAAACAGGGATTCCACATTCTTCTTTTTTTCACTTCGTATTTCAGTATGTTTCAAACAAAATACTGGCTATGTGAAATGCAGCTAAAAACTTTGAGTTTACACAGGAGGAAACCAAAGGATAAGAAGATGAATGATTTATTACACCAAGATGTTACAGGCAAAGGGCCCTAATTGTGCGGGTAGCTTCCTCAAAAACATATATTGAATTGTTAATGAGTTCTGAGTTTCCTCCACTTTAAATTGAGGATAACACTAACTCCTTTCTGAAATAGGCCCAGCCTTGCAGAATATCTTTCCTTCTTTAACAATGCTGTGTTCAGGATTAAATTTTGGACTATTACTTAGGAGACGAGATGTCTGTGTTTAGTTTACTCTTTGATTTGATAAGACGTCAAAATACACCCCCCCAATCACACACACAATGATAGAACTTTCAGATATTGCATAAGCTAAGATGCACAGGAAACAAAAAAGAAAACATTTGTTTAATTCTCACTCTGTGTGGAGGTGTAGGAAGGAAAATGATCATACCCAAGACCCTTGCTCTGGTGTTATAGTTCACTACGTGCTTTCTTTTTATCAATTTTTATTTCTTATGAGTACATGCTTGCAGTATAGAATGATTACATTCCTTGTGGGGAATTGGAACATGTGCATAACATATCTTAATTCTTTTTATGACCTTTCCTCACATATATTGGTCCCTTTCCCTTTTACGAAAATATCTACCTCCCTATTTCCTATAAGCTGTCTTCTATTTTGCTCTTTATTTATATTTTGGGTTTCTCATAATAATGGAAACCATGTGACATTTAAGCTTGTGTGATTGATTTATTTCACATTATAGTCTCAAGATTCAGCCATTTTCCTACAAATGACTCAAGTTTATCCTCTTTATGGCAGAATAGTACTCCATTGTATATGAATACAATATTTTCTTTATTCATTCACCTGTTGATGGATATAAAGACCATTCCCAAGATTTAGCTTTAATAATTGTGTTACTATAAACATAGATGTGCATGTATCACTACATGTAATGTGATGTCATTAATTCTTTCTGGACGATACTATTAGGTGCTTTAATAAGTCTTAGCACTTTTGGGTCTTACATCAGCCTGATGGTAATGCTAGGGAAGAAGATGTCATCATCTCCAATTTGCTGAATTTAAATGAACTTTCCTAGGCTACAAACTTGATAAGTGGTGGCATCAAAACTAGAACCAAGGTCCTCTCTCTCTCTCTCTCTCTCTCTCTCTCTCCCAATGATCTGGCATTGAGGTATTTCACCTTCATGCAGAATATGAATTATTTTTTAAAGACACACATTCTATTTTCCCACTTAAAAATTCCAAGGGCAGGGCTGTATAATATTCATCCCTATATCTAAACACAGATTTGTCAAAAGATAAAATCTCAATGCTATTTAATAGCAATCAGATTATTTTGGTGGATGTACATTTTTAAATAACTATAGCATTTAGCAAACTGGCTCTTCCAGGGTATCTGTTGCTTCCCTGGTTATATAATCTAAGTGAAGATAAGAATTTTACTTTTTAATGACAGTTTCCCTACTTGTTCTAAATGAATTTTTATGAGGGAAATTTGTTCATCTTAAGAGAAACCATTATAACTCTTTCAATATGTGCCTTCTGGTGTTCCTGAAAGATACTTACTTTACCATGTAATGAAAACCGTATTTTCACTTGACCTCTAAAATTAGAAACATTACTCTAACCCTCTGCTTTCAATCCTTACCCCACTCCGTGTCTATAGTATAGCATGTTTTTCTGTTATCACTTTGCAGTTGGTTTCAGAAATTTTAAAAAAAAGCTACTTATTTCTACAGTGTGGAGCGTGTTTAAATGAGAACTTTGATCATTAATACAAATATCTGTGATATTTGTATTAATGCTCTGCCATATTTTTATGTTTTCTCCTAATTAATTCTTAAGTGACAACCCAGTTAAGATTGTATTATTTCACAGGAATCCTTGGGCATAGGGAATATCATGCTTCTTCTAATTCAGCTAGAGAGTTGGACTTGCCCAAGGTGATATAGCTCATAAGCAGCAGTGGTGAGATTTGATTCTAGGTCTCTCTTGATTTGAAATTTCACAGCTGTACTATACAGTTTTGGTCACTACAGACAGTGGTAGATGAACTTCATATCCATGCAAGGTATTTTCAGTTTCCCTTTAAATCCCAGATGGAGAAATCAGCTAACTGGGATAACAAAAATCTTAATTCAGCCACTTATTCATCTATACACTTGACCGGAGATTACAGAAAGATTTTGTAACTTCAACATTTTCTGTCCATAATTTAAAAAACTAGATCAAAGTTGAGTAATTGATAACTTATGGTCAATGTGAACAACCAATTCAAATACATTAGACTAAAACCAAAATCATTTTCACACAATATAAAATAAATAAGAAACACAGTGGGTCTTGTTTGGAGAGGATGGGCTGGTTTTCTAAAGGCCTGCATCAGACAGCATTTAAAGGTAACCCAAGATTTAAAGGGAACCCAAAGCACAGGCCCCATGATGAAGTCATTGCTGTGTGTGAAGGTTGGCTATATACCACATGGCTTCTCTTCTATGAAAACTCCAAAGTTAAATAATTTGAAGAACAAAATATAAGGAAACTAGGCAGTAGACGTTTTGCAGATGGGAAGGTGACCACAGGGACAGAGGGAGAGGGGAAGGTAGAAGGGAAAGTGGAAACAATAAGCACTAAGATGTGATATGTGTATGTGCCAACTTCCCAAAATGAAGGCGTTCGTTACATATCACAAACATATACTAATACAAAATGCACAATAAAAAAGAAATCATTGCTGTGTGACAGTTGGCGGTCTGGTGGCTCATTCATCCCAGTGCAGAAGGGAAAGGGGCCCTCTCCAGAATGCATAAACAAGATGAAGAGCTCTCTCCGAAGGTTACAGCAGGCATGTGCCAGCTCTTTGTGTTCTCTGCCTAGGGTCACTTCACTTACCGTGATTCATCCTACTCCTTAAGATGGGGGAAATGAGGGGGACACGTATAGGATACGTCAGGCACAAGGTACCGCATTCCAAGCTGCTAGCCTGAGGTATGGAGAAATCCTTTCCAGATCAACCACACCTTGAGGTTGAAAACAGCAAGGCAGAGATCTGAGCTCTGCCTGAACTGTGTATTCCAACATTCCTAACAACAGAGCAAAAACCGGACTTAAAATCTAGGCTCAAATTTATTTTGATGACCTTTGTGAAAGGCACTTTAAAACAAAGACTTAATTGTAACTTTTAGCTACTTTCCTCTTTGAAATACAATTCGTTTACTTATGATTAGACATTGTTGGTCGTTTAGCCCTCATTTCTACAGTTGTGTTTCTGGAATATGTTCCCTGTTGCTTCCACAGGTTTTAGTCTGCTTTTTGATAGCAAAAGAATTTAAAGAGTATAGATTATTTTTGTATTTTATTCTAATTTATTCATATCACATCTTCTGTCTGAACCATCTGCTTAGCACATGGAATGACAGGGAGTTTTAAAAGCTGGTCAATATCAGCTCAATCTAAGGCAGCGATTTCCAGACCGGAAGCCAACAGGTCACAAGGATGGAAGCCATGACCCACCTATCAGTAACACTATATTCTGTGCAGCTGGCATAAATATTATAGACATTTAATAAACATATATCACCACGATGACTGTATACTGTCTACAAATCCACAGCAACGGAGATCTATAAAATGCTTAGGGAGTTTTGGCACAAAGTAATTAGTACACAAAATTTTGCTCTAGTGTTAGTTCTCATTTATTCATTTACCCAAGCATTCAACAAGTTTTTATTGAAGGAATACTGAGTGCTGGGCAGCACACTGGTGAACAAGACTGCTGTGGTCCCTATAGTCACAGAACTTACAATATGTCAAGAAAGAAGGGTACAGAGAGATGAGAGAAAAACCGTAATACCTTGCAATAAATGCTATTATAATAGAGAAATTACAATGTGAAAGAAATTACTGAGACCACAATCAGTGTGTCAGTGAGTGTGTGTATGTTCTGTGGTCTCTGGGGTTTCCCAGAATTTAAGCATAGTTAGTATTTAAAAATTGAATTTTAGTTATGTTGATGACAGAGAGGTAAAGGGAAGAGGAGGAAACAACATGTACAAAAACCCAAAGATGGGGGAAAAAAGAGAAGAAAAAGAAGAAAGAAAGAAGGAGAGAAAGAAAAGAAAGAAAGAAAGAAAAAGAAAGAAAGAAAGAGAAAGAAAGAAAGAAAGAAAGAAGAAAGAAAGAAAGAAAGAAAGAAAGAAAGAAAGAAAGAAAGAAAGAAAGAAAGAAAGAAAACACCATTAATTCCTTGGTGTTTTGACAATCCTTCCACATTCTACTTCAAGGCAGCGTCACGGCCAAGCACTTGGCCAAGACTGTGCCTGGAGTTCCTGGCAGTTACGGCCTGTGAGTTACTTTTCCTCTGTTTATAAGAGTTAATATATTTGACTGTGTCATTTATTACATTCCCACTTAAACAGTGACTGACTTTCAGACAGAGGGTGTAGGTTGGTGCGTTTCTCAGAACTTAGAGCAGCATTCTGTATACACTGGGAGCTCTGGTGTTAAACAAATAGACAGATGGCAAGGAAAGGTCAGCAGCCAAGCTGGAACTCCCAAAATTTTCAAAAAACAGCAATATTCATCCAATAAGCCTTTTTAAAAAGCTCATCAGTTTCTTAAGTTTCAACTTGAAGAGGTTACAAAGATCTCATTAAGTGGTATTTTGGTAATTCAAGGAATCACTGTTCCTCTGACTTGAGTGCGTCGGTTCAGTGGATAAAGGACAAAAATCTGAAGCCTCCTGACTTATAAAAAGCTCATTAGCTCCAGAGAGAGAAAGAAGTTCAACTCCAGGGTCCCACTCAGCAGTTGCTCCTGAACTGTGGTCAAGCTAAAGGAAATAACATCACACAGTGTGCAGCGCATGCCCTGAGCTAAGCACTGTCGCAGGTGACCTCACTGTGAAGTCGCTGTTGCAGCTGCATTGAACCAGGCATACTGTCGTCCCTCAGTAAACATTCGTCAGGAAACTGAGTGAAGATAGACTCAGTATTTAAGCAAAGACTTATCAAAACATGTGTTACAGTTTTTTAATATAGGACTCATTACTAGACTGTGCAATTTTTTATCCTATGAACTCTTTGTAGTCTTCACAAAAGGCTAATTCCTTCTCTGAGGTCCTGAAAGAACACATATTACTTCTGAGGACAGTAGAGCTGCAGTCACTGACATGTCCCTGACAAGATGAATGCAGAATAAGCTGCTGCTCCAACATTCCTTTGCCTGAGTCCAGCTCTTGCACCAAAAGAGTTGCTCTGATAACCCAGGTGTGGTGGACACGCCTCTGTTCCCATGGCCCTGGGAGGCTGAGGCAGGAGGATCACAACTTTTAGACCAGGCTGGGCAGCTTAATGAGATCCTGTCTCAATATAAATATAAAAAGAAATGAAGAGACAGAGACAGAGAGACAGAGAGAGACAGAGAGAGACAGAGAGAAAGAAAGAAAATGAGAAAGGCTTTGGAGTGTAACTCAGTACAAACCTCTAGGGTGAATCCCAAGTACTACAAACAAAAATAAAACAGCGTGAACAGCAGCTTTAAATCAGCAGCTGGCGGGCATCCTTTATAAGTAGCAGAGCCCTGTTTCTGTCTTTATGTCACCCCAAGGAGAAAGAGTCCACATAAGCTTTGAAAGAGGGATCATGACATTATCTTCTGATGCAGAGAACAAACCTATGCTTCCCCGGAAACCAGGACAATATGTGCTTCATGTCATGTTTTCATGAAAGCGTACCTGAAACAAACTGTCTCCCCTCAGATATGGACAGTCTCAGATCTCAGGGACTCAAAATCTTTTTCACTGATCTAATTCCTGCTGCCTAGGACATCCAATTTTTGAGTTCCCTGTGTCTACAGCAAGAAGCCAGTCAGTCCCAGGACACTTTCTCCAGCCCCTTGCATGCAAACTGCAGCCAAATCATAGCTCTTTCCTGTGGGAGGCAAGCATCTTGGCTGTTCATACAGTGGGATTGATTTGGACCTTTGAGTTTGCCCAGAGAAACGCAGAAGGCACTGTCACCCCATGGCAAAGAGGCAGACAGAGGAGGGGCCAAAAGGCGGTACAGTCCCAGGCTCTCGACACAACTTGTGTGACAATCTCTACAACTCACAGTGATTTGGGAGGGAAGGAAAATAATCACAACCAGTGTCATGCCACAACTGAGTTTCAATGACATTGAAATGTTCTTTATGAGACTCTGACTTTCTCTTTCTTTTTTTTCCCCTACTTCTCACCACCCCCAGCCAACTGGAAATATTTTCTGCCCTGTTTTCTTTCATTCATTTGCATAACTATCATTCCATCACCAAGTGCATACTGAGTGTCAGTCATGTACCAGTCACCAGATTTCAGTTCCAGTTTTCTGCTCAATAATTAAGCCTTGAAGTCTGGAGTGGTAGATACAATAATAAATCATGAACAAGGCACAGGCTCAGACAGTGAAGAACTCTTGGAGCAGTCACTGATAACCTCCTGAAAAGTAAGCCACTGGAGCTGACACTTACAGACATGTAGGGAGTTTCTGAGCAAATAAAGACCAGGGAGAGAGAGGAGCAGGCAGGGAGAGAGGGAGTTTTAAGGAAGGGAAGATAAACATGGTGGAAGAGCAGAGAAAGAACAACAAAGGAAGGGAACAGGGATCAGATATAGTACCTAAGGTCACACTTTCATAACCCATCCCAAAATGTGCCTCACTAATCCCCTATGCAACTCTAAAGCCTGTCAAATGGACAGTCCAGCTTGTCACAGATAGCAAAACTGGAAGGCCATAGAAACAGAGACAACCATGAGAATGTAAGTTTAGATAAGCCAAATATAACATTTCAAGAAAAGGAAATATTCTACAGTCCAAATACAACAGAGAGGCAATCATGTGATATCTGAAAAGTACTTCATTAGATTTATCAGTTAGGTGGTCACTGGTAGCCTTGATAGGTATGATTTCAAAACCTAAAAAAAGCTAAGTGTAAAAAACAGAAGGAAGTGAATTATAGCTAAGAGAGAAAAGTCAGAAACAATCACACAACATAGTATTGAGAGCTTGTGTTTTAATTTAGCCAGGGATAGGGTTTTGTGGTCAAATTTCTTGCTTGCATGAATTTTCCTATTGGCTCTACAACCTGTATGGCATTACTCAAGTAACTTGACCTCTTTAAACTTCAGTGTTCTCTGTAGATGTAACTCTTAAACTGACACCTGAACTGTGAGTCAGTCACAATGGGCTGGAAGAATAATGGGGTAATAACTGACTGGGTAATAACAAGGTGTAAGCAAGGTGGGTGCACAATTGGTTCATTAAAGATTAGGCTGAAGTAGAGCAAAGTGGAAGGTGAGATGGGATCTAAAGTGTGCTCTGGGGAAAGCAAAAGATGACAGAGAGAAAGACAGTGGGGGGAGAGACAGAGACAGAGAGATCTGATCCTCTAGAGCTTGTAGAACATTGCGTTTTGAAGAACTGTAAATAAGGCGTATTTTTTAAAGGTCTCTCTCCTTTAAAAATAAACATGCAGGTCTGGGGATATAGCTCAGTGGCACAGTGCCTGTCTGTCAGGTGCGAGGTCATGAGTTTGATCCCTGGTGCCACAAAAAAATAGAGTAGAATAAAAAATAAACATGCACTTACTTTGCAAAGCTATTTCTAGGTGCTTACTGAAAATAAATGAAACATGTTCATAAATAGGTCCATGTAATAATGTTCATAGCAGATTTATTTATAGCCCCAAACTGGCACCAGCCCCCATATCCATCACTGAAAGAACAACAAACAAGCCAAATAACGGACTGTTTCTCTGAAATCAAGAGGAATGAATTTACTGACATATGCAGCAGCATTTTCCATGATTCCACTTGCATGATATTGTATAACAGGAGAAGCTAACATACAGCAGGAAAAATTTAGAACACTAGTGGGAATGAAGGCTAAGATTGTCTGGGAAAGATAGAAGGGAAATTTTGGAATGATAATACCCTTGATAAGGGTTATATGATTTCCAAAATTCAGCAAATACAAATTTAAGGTTTAAATTTTGCATTAAAATAAAATATGCAGGTATTGAACTCTAGTTAATCATATGCATATCAGAGACCTTAGAAGAAAAGTAGTAATGGTTGTGATTTCTTTGAAATGTATCACAGTGAAGACAAATTAATGAATAGATAGAGAGATACATGGATAGACAAAAATGTGATAGAGTAAATATAAGTAAAATGTTAATAACAGAATCTGGGTGACTGGTAGTGAATGACTAGTGTGAAATTGTTTTAATTTTGTTTTATGTTTGAAGATTTTCATAGTAAAATGTTGAGGGGAATGGTCCCTTTGATTGCTTCAGACTGAAAGAGCAACTGAGGACGTTGTAAAGTGGAAGGAGTCCCCTGCAGTGCACCAGTGTGAAGGGTGTGTGTCAGGGACCATATGATGAGAGGGGATTTGGAGAGAACCGGGAAGATGCTATATTTATGTTGGGAATAGAAACAGCAGGATTTTCTGAGAGGTTTGAGTCGATATAAATAAAATGACAAAATCATGGATTACTAGCATTCATTTCCATAACTGGGAGGCCAATGAGATCATTTTCTAAGATGGAAAAATCAGGCTTTTAGAGAAAATCATAACACCCATGGAGACAGAAATTTCCATGTGATGTTCAAGGGACATGGTCAAGTCGTAAGTTGAAAATAAAATTTAGAACTCAGAGGTTGTGAAACATGTAAATTGTTTGTAACTAGATGTGATACATACCATAGTACTCATAAGAAATGCTTGGCATTATTTCCAACTACTTTGACTATTAGAGGAGACGTGTGCAAAGGCGGACCTATAACATCGTCTGGATACTGCTGTGTTCCCTTAGAAAGGAGAGAAGGTTGAATATATGGTTGAATCTCTTGTGCTGTGTGACACGGCTAAGACACAACACTTGAACAGACACTGCACGGAATGACAAAGGGCTGGGAGAGAGCTTGGTAAGTCTGTTATCTCACCCTTCCTTCAGGAAACATCACTTCCAAATCACCTGAGAAAAATGAGAATCTGTTGTCTATTAAATATTTCATTCTAGTGTTTAATTTCGGATGCAGTCATTTGGGGTTTTCTTCTGTTGAATTCATCTAAATATAACGAGAGCTTGAAAGGGACCAGAAAGAAGCTTCTTAAAAATCCTAATACATGGAATGATTTTGTTTATGTTTTATATCTGATATGCCAGGGCTAGAGTCTCTGGATGGATTTGTAATACTGTATTCTTGTATGCAAAAATTTAATACATTTTCAATATCTTTGTTAGAATCACGTATTCTTCATCAGGTGCAGCTTGCAGATAGAGGCCCTAGGTTAACCACGTAGGCAGGAAAATTGGGGGGAAAATGAAAACCTGTCATCCATGTCATTATTTCAGTGCAAAGCCTTTAGGGAGTAGGAGAAGTGTCACTCAGAACTGCTCTGCAATTGCCTGAGCTACGTCAGTGTCATCAGCTGCAGGATACAACTATTTGGAGCTAGCTAAACTCTCACCTTTTCTCCCACATCCCTGCATTCCTTCCCTCCGAGGGGAAACAGGGCCAATGTTTGTTCAAACTCGGTGGAAAATAGTAGCAAGCACAATCTGGGTTTGGTTTCTCTTTTTACAGTAAGAGCAAACATTATGTGCGTGCCTGACAAAGAGCTAGGCATCATTCTAAGCACTGTGCAGCACCATTTCATCGCAACCTTCTTAACAACAGTCCTAGGAGGTGGCAGCTATTATTATCTGCATTTTACAGATGAAGTGTCTGATGCTCCCAGGTTAAGTAATCTGCCCAACTAGTAAGAAAGAGAATTGGAGTTCAAAATGAACTCAGATGGTTGGCAGAGGAGGGTCTCCTAACTTCAGTACCCTCAGCCTCACTGACGGGCACAACACTGGGGCACGAGGAAGAAGTGGATGGGCTGAGCTTCCTGAATCTTCAACAACCATGAAGTTGTACAGTGTCTCTTCTGCCTGTGAGAGCACAGCAAAATCATCAGCTCTGCTCTCCACGCGTCCCTGCACTGGCCCCCAAGCCTCCTGACCCCTCGTGTGCCTCTAGGCTTTCAACAGGACAAAAATAATAATGTCCCTTTGAAAATGACACTGAACACAAATGTCCCCTTAAAGAGTAAATGTGGCTTAAATTCACACTAGCGCTAGGCTATGTGTGACACATATGGAGATCCATCTGGATTAGCTTTTCACGCAGGCTGAGGGGAAAAAGAGAAAAAGCAGCTAGTTATAAAGAGGTGATGAGGGACCACGAGAATACTCCAGAATAAGTATGTAGGCCCAGAAATCAAACTTAACCTACCAAATTGCTGAATATCAATCAGCTCATCCCCAAAAGACAGTAAGGCAGTGTACACTGCCTCCAACCTGTTCTTTCCAGTTTGGACTCTTGCACATCTAATATAGTACAAAAACCAAGCTCCATCTTGTCTCTTGCCCTTCTTGCAGCTATTTATCAATATTTTTATTGAAACGTTTCTCACTTGTGAAAATGTGTCTATTTCTCAGCACAATTGTAGAGCTGGTATAAATCTTTATTTTTCCAGGGCTCTTGCTCCCACCCTGCCCTTCTGTGCACCAAGGACATGAAGAAGAATAATCATGGGCTCTCTGCCCACTTGCTCATTCTTCCCTCTCCAAGGAGGCCCCTGGATCTATGAGCTACTCCAGGAGAAGCTTCCAGAATTGACAGGGAGAACAAAGCTGAAAAGATTTGCCTAAGAATTCTGGAATGATTCTATTTATTTATTTCAAGTCACAAAATCAATTTAATGCCAATGAAATATTTATAAAAGTTTGTTTAATGTCTATTCTCCACTTTAGCACTCAAGGCAGAGGCAATCCATTCAGACAGCTGCTCTATACATTCATCCCAAAACAGAGCCAAAACCACCCACTGCTCGAAATTTCATCATGGTGTGAAAAGAAAAAAGAAGGACCAAGCCAAGTTAAACTACCTTCTGAGGAGGAGAGGGAAGAGGGCAATCTTAGGGCTTTTGCTTTCCTGAGTAAGGTTGTCTAATTTGTGGCCAGTCCTGAATTGATTTGGACTACAGAGAAGGGGCAGAGAAATCTACCAACCAGCATTCATTTATCTCTTTCTCTCTCAGTCTGAACAAATGGCAAAGGACTCCACTGACCAGGGGGGCAGCTATCTTGATGTGGCCCTGGCTAGGAGACTAGGTGTGAACATCGGCTGGTTCTGCTCTTGACAAGTCACTCAGCATCTATCTCAGTGCTGGTCAGAATATGCTCCCTAGAGGCAGGCAGGCCCTTACCCAACTCCAGGTGTCCATTCACAGGTAGGCATCCATGCAGCCTCACACTGGTGCACCATCTTCAAGGCTGGGTGTAATGGCCCTATGTTCTTTGGGCCAACCCACAGAATGAGTAAATACCATAGAGAAGAGGGAGTTCAAGTTTTCCTGCAACCATTTTTTTCTTCCCCAGAGCACTTCATTGCCTTGATTTTGTGGCTTGTCTTCTTAATTCAACCAGAACACACACAGATGTGCGCTTTCTGCCTCTATCTCCTTTCTCAGTCAAAGTCATCTCTCTAGAGCAAGACCAAATCATGCCCCTTTCTCTCTTGAAAGCCTGTGACTGCTTTTCATACTGACAGAAAGGACATAATTCTTAACACAGAAAATAACACGCTGTGTGAGTGGCCCCGAATTGCCCTGCCCAATATCATCCCTCCGGTCATCCCCCTCTCTGCTCTGGGAACCAGTCATGTGGTCCAATTCATGATGTGACTTTTCCCACTGAACAGTCTATTCCTTCCACTACTAACAATGGTAGGATATTTTGTAGACTAGCACTCTATTAGTTGTCCAGCAAGTTTTTTTCGTTAGCACACTGGAGTTCAGTGTTTGAATCAAGTGACATTCTCTTTGCACAATGTCAAAGACGCTGTCAACATGTTTTAGCACTGTTAATGTTGACTTGACCACCTATTGAAGTAGCATTTGCAACTTCTTTGCTTATTCTTTGTGTCTCACATTAGCTCACATTTATTGAAGGGAAGTATATTTCATTTTGTTGAGGAGGGAGTAATTATATAAAGGATTTAGTTGAGTTTTTAAAACATGTTCTCTTGAATACCTATTTTTTTATTTTTTTACTTTTTATTTTAAAGAGAATAAACAAAAGAGAACAGAACAAAGCAGATCAGATCAGAACAGAACAATATAGGCAACACAGCACTTTACAACAAGACAACTGAATATTAACAGTAGCTACAATGTCTCTTTCTTTGTAATAGCTGAGCATAGCTTCACATACAATAATATAAAACATAACAAAATAGTATAAAACCATTCAAGAGAATGAAAGAATTACAGGGTATTCTGAACCAAATAACAGAAAATGAACAATGGCTACTATAATATCTCATTTTCCATAAAAAAGTTTGTTTATACTATCACATATATTAAAATCCAGTAAGACACAACATGATAGAACCAATGGTAATAGAAGAACAAAAGCATGGCAGGACTTCAAAGCAAGATGATTTTAAATCAGCAATGGCTGCCATAATGTTTTGTTTTCTTCAAAATAGCTGTTCATATCATCACACATAATACAGTCAAACGAAACAGAATAAAACCATTCCAACTGATGAATGAAAACATTAAAAGGCTTCAAAGCAATGTAATGGGGAATCATGATTACCATAAAATCTTATGTACTCTTACCATTTCTTACATTAGGGAGACTATATGGTTTGAATACCTATTCTTATAGAATCCTAATAACTCAGTTGATTTATCATTCTTAGCAGACTGTGTGGACTTTGGTTGTCTCAGAATTAATGTATAAGATAGATATTTGATTCTGTTTTTACATTTCTTTTCTAGTGCCTGTCTCCTAAACTAGAATTACTTGTTACATTATAAATATATCATCTATATTCTTTAATCTTTAAATATAATAAAAAATAATTATTCTTTAGAAAAGGAAGAAACAAAACACTTGATGTGTTAATGACTCAGGTTAGTAAAAAGTGAAAATTTACTCAAAAATCCAACTATTTGTGTTTTATATGTATCTGTCTATGGAGAGTTGGTAGAAGAATTTTGATCTGACCAATCAAGGACAAATCAGTACACTTTCAGTCATTTTCTCTCCTGCGCCCTCATGTTTCACTCTAGTGTCAGTTACTATCTAAGCATCATCAACTGAGCAGAGGGACAATTTCCCTCACTGATACCTGTAAAACTTGTTCTTTGATTAGTATATTTTACTGAAGTAAAGAATTCTCAGTTCCTTCCACCAGATTCTTGTAGTGGCAAGTCTTTAGACTACATAGTCCTTGGCAAAGCATGTTAGGTTTATAAAATTGTTCTGTTTGAAAAAGAGAAAAATCTATCACAAAGAAAAGTATCTAGTTTTAGCCTCACCACAGAACCCAGCTTTACAAAAAATTGCACCTAATTAGTAACTAGCTCATTACTAGTTGTTTTTTGGAGTTCAACTGTCATTCTTCTGAGACCAATTTACGTGGAGATACAGCCTTAATTTAGACCCTTTTAAAATTTACAGTAAACATTGTGTTTCTAAGCACCCCTAATAAATAAACCATTAAGACATGGTTCAAATGGCCTGAATTTGATCCTTGGAATCTCCCTAAAAGAGCTTTCCCTAGGGCAGAATTTCCCTGAAGAGAAAAGAACAAAAGAAACAAGCTAGACTTTATTTTGGAATGCCTGTGTTGGAAAGCGAAAGAAATATTAATCACAGCAAATGTACCTTAAAACTGAACTTTTGCAAAGTGAAACTGCACAGTACTTAGTAAGTTTAAAAAAAAAACAGACAATAGAATGAGTGACATGGGAGCTTGACCTTCTATAGTTTATTTGGTTTTGAAGTGATCACTCATGAGGCAAAACATGTCTGCGTGTTGATGTCCCCAGGTCTGAACAGGGGACCCTAAATGGTGTCTCAGGTGGCACAGCATTCCTGGTGTGGTAAGCTGAGAACAGCAGGAGTGCTTGGTAACTGCTATCAATTCTTCTCTGCAGCACAAGTCCTTGTAAAACCGCACACATCTCTATATGCGGACATGAAGTGAAACCTACAACTACTACATTAAAAAAATATATATATACAAAGCAGCTAGGGCTTGGTCACAGTAGAATTCAATTCTTGGTAGAATTTAGAGCTAAAGTATGTCTATATACGCAAATTAAAAAACTCTAGAAAGACATATATACCAAAACGTTAGTGACTAGTGCTCAGTAGTAGGAATGTAAATGATCTGTATTTTCCTCTTCTTCTCTATTTCACTCTGAATTTTTCTAGTACTTTTTAAATTCCTTATGTATAATATGAACACAATTTTCTCTTTACTGATGAAACTTTCTATTTTGTTTCATACTTCTGTTAACATTGTACAAAGGCAACATTTCCTATCATATGTACAAAGTGTAGGGAATTCAGACTTGCTGGAGAAGTATATTGATGATATGATATCTGACAGGTACTGGAACTGAGGACCAGATGAGGCCATGTGGAAAAAAAGAAAAATTCCATTTGTGTGCTTTTTTCTAGAAGAATTTTTAAAGGCCTCTAAGGTTTATATAACAACCTGGCAATACTCCAAATTGTTGTATTTACAGCATCTGTTATCATTGGGGGTCATAAACATAACTTGACTTGTTTCCAAGAGAAAGAGAAGTATGCAATGTTTGCTGTCTAATTCACATAACTAAAAGTCTTGAAATCTCCTTGAAGAGATAAACTCTAAGTCCCTTGGATAGGAATGAGGGAAAACTTGTGCATTTAACGGGCAAAAAGTTCTCATCTTCACAGTATTTTCCAGTAGTTTGAGTGCTTTGTGAATTGTAAATAGATGGATTTCTAGCTACTAAACTTCATTGTGCATTGAGTTGAGTGATGCATCTGCCGGGAGAGGACAGTGGCTGTCAAACAGAGGAGTGCATGTTTCTCATAACTGTAGCTGTTTTTTCTGAAGACAGAGGCCACTCTTGGGGTCAAGGGCAGTTTCAGAGAGGTGGAGATGCACAACGGAGCAAGGGTGCAAGGAAACAGCCACAGAACCAACCAGGGCCAACAGGGCAACTTTCGAAATAGCGAAACTTCACCAAAACCACAAGACTCAAATGGGCACCTTAGGTTTTAGAACAAAGCTACAACTTGTTACGCACATAAGAATTACCCACAGAGCCTGCTAAAGTCACGCTCCTGGACCCCCACACCCAAGTTCACTCTACCCCCCTACATCCAGTCACTCTAGAGTGCACCCAAAGATTTGCATTTTTAACAAGTTCCCTAGTATTGATGATGCTATCAGCCTGGGGTCACACTGTCAGGATAAAGTCAGACACCTTGGCCTCACATACATGATGTTAAACAGTTAACCTAGCTAATCTTTTCCTAATTGTCAGCTTCTCTCTGAAACAGGGTAATAATAGTTCCTGCCTTCTTGTAATGATATTGCAAGGATTCAGTGAGAGGAGTTTGTAATAGCTAAATCTTGGAAACAGCCCAAAATTCCACCAACCAATGAATGAATAAAGAAGATTTGGGTTTTTTATGCAGAGGAGTACTACTATGACATGAAAAGGGACAAACTTGAGACATTTCTAGGTAAATGGGTGCACCTAGAAGCCATACTCTTAAATGAACTCACTTGTAATTGGACTCAATTGGACTCACATGTAAATATTGCATGGTTTCTCTGGTGTAAGAAATCAAAAGTGTAAAGTGCAAATGTATATTAGATATTGGGAAATGGGAAGAGGAGTACAAAGAAGTAAGGACTCCTTTGTCAATGCGAAAAGGAGTAAGGACTGAGAGAGAAGGAACAAGAAAAAAAGAACAGAAGGAAAAATGAAAACAAAGATTTCGTAAATAAAGAGTAGAAGAGGGGCTGAAGGGAGGGGAAGAGAATGAGCAAAAAAAGAAGTAAGATATACCATGTACAGGTACAAATCCCCAATGATGAATGTGATCACTATGTATATCTAAAATATACCAATAACGTAAGAGAAAAAGAAGAATTCAGGGAGAGAATCCATGCAAATCTCCTGCCAATACACTCAGTAAGGGTCTTTTATTTAATTTTGCGCTTGATCCTAGCCAAAAGGCGGAGAAGTGATTTTTATTTAATTTTAATATTGTAACATTTTATCTAGCCTTCCTCTTCTTCAAATGACTGTTCATGACCCCAGAACTAATAACCAGTAAGGCTGGGAGGTAGACACAGGACTGACTGCTCAGGAACGTCTGATAGAGGCAGAACGTTTGCAGCCTGTCTCCAGCTCATGATTTTCATGTAGGAAGTCAGTACGAAAAACAAGCAAGAGTAGAAGGGATATAGACATCTGACAAACCTGCTCATAGCAACCTGACAGGGCTTCTGCCAAAGGGAAAGAGAACCAACTGTTTTGGGTTATCAAAATGGGAAGCCAGGGTCATGGCAAATGAGGAAACTGTTGTAAGCCTAATAACTGAGATGCTGGCAATGCCCTTATTTCTAGAGAACACAAGGAGACTGGATGACTTTAAAGACATCCTTTGTTTCCTGGGATAATTTCAAGAGGGAAATTTACAGTCACAATCCAAGCTTCCAACAAGACCGAAAGTTTCTGCCAAAGCATTGCCTATATTTGGCCTACTGAGAAAGAGAAAATCCTTAATGTTTGCTTTAATAAAATGAACAGTGGTGAATTAAAAAAAAAAAAGAACAAGACTTCTTTCCCATCCAGTAGAATGTGATGTATTTTTCGGTACAGCTGCTTGAGGTGGCTAATAAATTCTAGTTTTGTAATAAGATGCTTGCACTGGAAATCAAGGAATAAAAATGCTCTTCTCAAGTTTCCAATCAGCTTTTCGTTTTGGGAACCTGAAACATTAGGGAGGAACATAAGTCCTTAGTACATTCTCTTCAGAACAGACCTGAAAGAATAGTTAAGGTTAAGAAATATTTAATGACATTCAGAAAATTCCAGTAATCCCTTCATAGAAAACTGGTTTGAGCTTCACAGAATTAGTATGATGATTAAATTAAAATGCATAAAGAGCTTAATAAAGATGCTAGCACATAATAACTGTCTTAGAAGTGTTTGTTATTACTATCAGGATTATGATGATGATTTGATCCTGTGGTAAAATCATAAAGCTTATAGGCTGGTTCAGATCTCTGTCACTTTCATGATTGTGAGATACAAAATAAACCATGATTAAAACAAATTCTTCTATGTTTCCATATATTTTGGAGCTTGTAAACTGTGGGATTGTAACTTTTATGGCTAGGTCTGCCTATGATGATGCTGAAGGCTAATAAGGTATCAAGGACTGCAGAAGTTACGCAGTAAGGTTATCGGGTCAGAAGTTCAAGATCCCTGAGCATAGACAGTACCCTTCCGTCTGCATTTTGGGAGCAGGGGAGGGATTGTTCCTTAGGCAGCCAAATACCTATATAAAGTGAATTATGCTTTTATTCGGGTACCTTCCATATTCAAATCAGACATGTCAGCCTTCTGGTCTGGAAAGATTTAGTTGTTTTATTTCTTGATCAAAAAAATGTTCTTTGATTGGTTCTATCCCTGCCTATACTCTCTCCATTTCAGAAACTGACTCTAGGTATGAAAATAACTTCTACCACTTGCACACTCCAAAAGTGTTCATCACTCTACAGTTTAGAATTTTTAGATTTCACTTTGTCCATAACTCCTCAATGGCTTTTTCAAAGCAATTCTTCACTTTTGCTTTTCTGCTAATTTATTATGTTAATAAAGGTAAAGTTTGTAGCCTCATTAGAATGCTAGGACTTGATTAGTATTTCTAAGTTTTTTTTTAATTTTATGAATATTCTTGTAGTTTCATAACTTTGTTTACTTTCACTATTTTATATGTTATTATACTTGAATGTTACTCTTACTTTTATTACTCTCAGTCAACTTTTGTTATATTTCATTTGCCCTTTCTTTTTAGATAGAAATTTGAATCATTGGCTTTCAACCCTCTTTTCTGATATATATATTTACTGCTCTTGGTTTTTCTCAAATATGTTTCAGCTGCTTCTATCATGTTTTAATATATCATATATTCCTATTTGTCATCTAGCACAAATTTTTAAATTTCTTTTTTCATATCTTTATCTGATCAAATTTAAAAAGCTTAATTTGCATGCAGTTTGAGTTTGGCTAATTATTTTTATTTACTTGTAACCTACTTCCATAGACATTATTAAGCATATTCTAAATATTTATGGCTAATCTTTTGAAATGTATGGCCCTTCATAAAGTCAGATGTGATAAATGACTTACATACACGTCATAAAGGTGAATTTTTACATTGTTTGGCACAGTGGGTAACATTAGATTGTTTAGATCTCTGCAATTACTGAATTTTGGTCTGCCCGGTCTACCAGCTACTGAAAGTGCTATACTAAAAATGTTTCACTACAAAAGAAAAAAACAAAATGAGATTGTTAAAAAAAAAAAAAACTTATTTCAGAGAGTATTTACCCATGTTTATTTCATTAATTGTAATTTTTAGTGTGCGTGGACATCTTACTGAGTTCTGATGGCCTCTTTCACTTTTCCTTTTGGTGAGGACCAGTTCCACCTTATTCATAGTGCTAGGGCTGAAATCGAACATGATGCTGGAAACAGAAAACTATACAAGTATACAGGAGGGTAGTGAAAGTATTATTCAAGCAAACATAAAAGTGTCGGTTGCAATCACTTTCACCTTCACACAGACAGGAATGAAGGCTTAGTAAACATGGATGACAATTTCCACTGTGTAAAATATATGCATCAGTGTGCAACCAAGAAAAAGCACAGAAAATAATTGGCTTGCCCTGTTTCAAGCCAGTCCTGCGCTTCTCTGTCATCTGTTCCTGCTTCCATTTATAGCAACTACTATGGGGCTTTTAGCTTTATTTATTTATTTATTTATTCATTTATTTATTTACAATCTGATCCTGCCCTGTGTCCTGGGGTTGGATATGACCTCCCAAGCTCCTCCATTTCCCTAAGCACTTCAAAGAGTATCACAGGAGTTCCCAGTTGTCTCCACTGGGAGATCTTTGGAAACATATTCCACTTCGGTTGGCTCCCACTGAGCCCACTTGCCTTCCCTCAAAAAACTCATCAGTGGCCCCCAGACATACAGCATCTTCTTCTCCTGCAAGGAATGATGCTGAAATTTATGCTTTAAATAAGACTGTGGCTAAATGCTTTGCTTAATCTTACTCATTTTGTACAATAACTGTAAGTCAAGAAGAAAAATGGTAAGAAGGGGCAAAATTTCAGTGATAGCCTAAAGCCTCTGCAAAATGTTCATTGTTAGATAAACCTGTTTTAAGCTCTCCCTCAAACTTGACTTCTACAAGAGTAAACTTTTGTCTTAGACCAACGTATTCTATCAGGAAGATATCTAGATGTCATCCCCAGTTCACTCTGCTGTAGAAGTAAGCATTTTTCCTTTTTTTTTAAGCCTGCTGACTGGATATATCAGGCAGAGGATGCCATTAAATTAATATACTTCTTAATGCTACTTTCTCCATGAAGCAAAGCTTTGAGGAAAACAAAACGGCAGTAGCTTACCCAGATAAACACTTACTTAACTATAATCAGCCCTCAGTGGTATCCCTAATTCTATGACCAAGAGCGGGGAGGAAATGTGAGCAGTTTCATTTCTCTCACTTTGGAACCTAACTGAAGAACAAAGTGGCCATTTCCCCCTTATTAGAGCGTAGGAAGAGAATGTGACATGTATTTAATTACTTCAATACTTAACAATAGGGAACTTCTCAAACAGAAAAGACAAAGAGATCTTCATCTTCAAATAGAACTATGTCCTTGACAGCAGAATTCAGTCAGATCCATTAACTAATTTGGGGCCAAAAAACAATGATTTGTTACATAAAAATTTGCAAAACACACACACACACACACACACACACACACACACACACACACACACACATTCCTTTTCTCTAGAATGCCTCCAGGTCATCTATTTCCACAGAATGGTTCATTGTTACCAAATTTTATTGGAAACCAAAGGGGGCCTCAGGACCTGAGAGAGCAATGGCTGGGCAGTAATGCAGTGCCACCTAGCTTCCTTCCTGGGGGATCTGAGTCTGTCCCCAGAATAGTTTGAATCACTGAAGAAATCGAGCAGGCTTCAACATTCTGTTAAAGCTGCGTAAGGCAGAAATAGATAAAGGGAAAGGTCTGCATTCATGTTCATCCAAGACACCTGAATATCAAAGCAAGGTCCCCCACAGTGTCTAGTTCTTTCTCTCCTACAACTCTGCCAAAGCACAAGGCAGCCTGCGACCTGTACAGTGTTCGTGAGTATGATTACTTGCATCGTGTATTTCTCCTAAACACCTCCATCATGTGCCACGGACATTCCTGCCTCTGTTGAATATGCTTTTCCCAGGCTAACATCTCCTCCCCATTTGAAGAGTTAGATACTTCTAACTCTTCAAGTCTCCCTTCTTGTGTCGGCCTAACCTACCTACACAAAATCCCAGTAGTGCCCTCATCTCTGAATCATGTTGTGTTTCAGTTCTTCATTAGCTCTATTATTCATGTCATCTGCCCATTCCTGCTATGTATCTGGGCTCATCTATTCATTCTTCAAAACTCAGCTCCGCTGTCTGCCACCCGTCTTGGTGACACACACTTTCGCTCTGATACACGGTGTAGCAGCACCCTTGGTGCTCACCTAGTGCTCTGCAAATAGCTCTGTTAGACTCCTCCCTTGCACTGGGAGCAAGGTCGTGAGCTGATCTCCTGATTTATAATAAACATCAATAGGTTGTTGTGAATGAATTGTTAATAGAATGAAATATAACTGTTTACTTCATGTATTACTCTCTGTTCCTCCAATACATCTACAATTCTTGGGGATGGATTATGTGTTCATCCTTCTATTGCCTTAGTCCTGAATACAGTGAGTGATCACAGCCTAATATCTTTTTTACTTCATAAAAGAAAAAGAAAAACCCTCATGAATTTACTCATCTACTCTCATAGTGAACCAATCTTTTCTTTCCTCCCACCAACATTACCACTCTCATTCCCAACTAAAGTTTTGCTTCTGATTTCACAAAAAAAAGAAAAACGAAAAAGTCAGAGCTTCAATATGGCTGAAAGAAAAAAATTAGGAAATGTGCTGAGGTTGAATGTGAGACTGGGAGACAGATGAAGCATGGCAGCAAGCGGGGTTTGCTGAAGCATTATGGGTTTCACTGCACAGAACAAGCCAGACATAAAGCCCTTAATTTTAAAATATTTTAAAACTATCACTCCACTGCTCTCAGTCCCAGTGGCTCTGCCCTTCTATGAAGGAAACCCTTGGGCACTGCAAAGCTTCTTCCACCTCCCCAGACCGACAGACTCCCTCGTGCCTCTCTCATCACTCTCTCGCATCACTGCTGCCATAATGACCTCTTTGCTCTTCCTCGTGCTATTGGTGTTCCTGTTACACACTGTCATGCGAGTTCCTGACTCGGGTGTTCCCCTGCCTATTTCCTTGATGCCATATGCCTTACCTGTCACTTTACACAGATCCTGCTCAATGTAACACGCTCAGAATGGTCTTTCATAACTAATTATAAAAGAACAGATGCCATGTCTTCCATCCTCCATACTGTCACCCAGTTTTATCTTGCTTCTCGTTTTCATTTGCATTAAAAACCCAGTTCTAAATCTGGGCCTAAAATAGTGTTTTGTTCAAATTTCACTTTGTCAGAGTGGACTATAGAAGAAAGGAAACACCATTGGAGGTGTATAAATCACTGCGGGATGACTGCTATGGAAAACCAACTCTCAGGGACTTACAAATGAGGTTCGCTTCTTGCCCATGCTGAAGTCCACCATGAATACTTCTACTCAGATGGCCCAAGGAGTGACCAGGCTCCCAATCTAGTGTTTCAGTCATCCCCTAGGATCCTGGAGTCCTACAATGTATCCCTTGCATCTGGCCAGAAGATGAGGAGCTAAAGAGAACAGAGGAGTCTCCGAACACAGGAGTTTTAGGAATCTGGTCAAGTGAAACAAGTCTCTCTTATCCACATTCATTTCATGATAACACAGTAACTAGCCCACATCTAATTGAGAAAGTGTGTGATAGAGCAGTCTGATTTGATTTCAGGAGGGAAAAGAAAGTAGGATGTAGTGAACACATAGCATGTTGGTGTCTGCTATGAAGCATAACCTATAGGTAATGCATGTACTGATTTATAAATAATAGGAAAATTACCCTGGGCAGGGGGAAACTGTTTGAGGAGAAAGGAAAGCTAAGTGCAAAGCCAAAGAGGTATAAAAATGATAGAACTTTTGAGAACCTTCCGATTGTAAGTGTGGCTGAATGTACAATTCTGAAAACAAAAGGTACATAGTTGGGAAAATGAGCAGCATCTGTACTAGAAAGGACCCTTTATGCCATGGAAAAGCATTCAGATTTATCCTGAGAGTAATGCAAAGGCTATTAAGAAAAAAGGCCTGGAGAACAATATGATTAAAGGTGTGTTATTTTAAAGGTAAGTCTGATGACTGTAGGGAGGATAAATTTGGAATATCAAAATGTAAGCAAGTACTTAGATTTTTTGGGTTTTAAAATAATCTTTATTTTTTAAAGTTAATATGTGCATTACAAGAAGCAAAAACACCAGAAGCAAAGAACAAAGTCATTTGCAGTCATAAGCAGCTTAGTTGGAAGTGTCCTAGGTCCCATGTGTACATACACAACATGCCATTTTGTGTGACTGAGTTTGTACAGTGTGTGTCATGCTTTTCCACACATCATGAATATTCACCAGTTCAAACTTCCAAAGCTACAAGAGTATTTTTGATAACCAAGAATATACTACACCAACTCAACTTGTTAGAAAAAAATTGTAATCCTGTCTTTCTTGGAACAAAATTTCACTAAAGATAAAAAGGGCAACAGGCCTCTAAATAGAAGTATTTGCAAAGTTACCATTACAATACTGCATTTCCTTAATGCTCAATTTAAAATGAGACATAAGAGAGAGGAGCTAAAGATGGCGGACTGATAAGTAGCAGGACAAAGAGCCTCTCTAAGAGAGACAGCTCAGATGCCAGAATAAAACATCCTGGAGACACCCCAACAGAGAGAGATGGATTCTCTCAACCAAGGAGAAACTGAAGGGAAAAGAGCTGAAATGCAATGTCCTGGGGCCTACTGTTAGAGAAGCTAAGATCAGCGGTTATGCCGCTCTCGCCAAGCTGCCTGAATTTGTGCCCCCAGACTGGCCTGAGCCCCCAAACCCGAGCCGATGTGACTGGCTTGAGTGGCCCAGTGCCTGGAGCTGAGCAGCCCTGCACGTGACTCGCACGGAGCCGCAGTGAACTCGTGCAGCAGCCGCACTGATGTGTTGAAGTCAGAGGTCAGGGAGACCAACGGAAAATGGAGTCAGAGAGGGACCAGCATTAACCCGCAGTGAGTGCTGGGAATAAGACCCTCCCATGGGAAAGGGGTGACCAACTGGATAACATGTTGGAGTCGGGCAGGACAGCCCCAACTGGGAACTGCAGTGACTTCACTTGGTTGCTCCCCTCCTAGAGCAGATTGGTGGGATCTGCTTGGCCCGGGTCACAACCCTGGCTAGGACCCAAAAAGTTGTCCCAAACTGATTCCCTACATGCAGCAGGCACTGACTCGGTGAAGGCCTGAGAAGGTTGGCTGGCCTAGAGGAAAGGAGCCAGCATACGCTACCCCTGACTGCACCTCAGTGACTGACAGTGGGCGGGAGAGGGCAGAAACCCCTAGCCTGCATGCTCCAGAAGAACCATAACCAACAAGGAAATCAGCTGGGAACTACACAATACACTTGTATGGAAGGAACCAAAAACATGACGACAGAAAGAAATAAGGCCCCCAACTTGAGAATATTGACCCAGTAGAGATAAATACAAAAGAGATTGAGGGCAGCAAACATGAAACATCAAACATGGCATCAGTGGACATAAAGAAATATCTTTGGGACCTCGTAGATGAGCTCAAAACTGAAATATTAATTCAAGTTAAGTAAGATATAAGTAGATTAATAAAAGAAATGCTAAGCACCTCTCAAGAAGACACAAACAGAAGAATGGAGGAACACAAAAGAAGGAGAGAAACGTCCAATGAGGAATATAAAGAAAACCTAGAATACATGAAGCAGATTCAAAGAAATTACCAAGAAACTAAAAACTCCATTGAAAGCTGGCAAAATTGCTTGAAAGAAACTAAGGGTAGACTATCAGAACTTGAAGACAGATTTGTAATGTGTGATCATGAAAGGAAAGATATCTTAAAAATAACAAGGAAACAGGCAGTAACAATACAAAGGCTAGAAGACGACAGGAGGATCTATAACTTAAGAATAAAACATGTGAATGAAGAAGCAGGAGTCAAAACAAAAGGAATTACAAAGGCTATTCACAGAAATAATTAAGGAAAACTTCCCAAGCATAACAAAAGGAAATGATATGCAGATGTATGAAGCATACAGAACTCCAGCCACCTACAACCCAGACAGAGCTACACCCAGACACATAATAATTAAAATCCCAGAAATTAAATATAAGAACAGAATATTAAAAGCCATCAGAGAAAAGAAACAGATCACCTAGAAAGGAAAACCCATCAAAATTATGGCAGACTTCTCGACACAGGCCATCAAATCAAGCAGAGCTTGCAGCGAAGTAATCCAAGCCCTGAAAGAAAATAACCTCCAGCCCAGATTGATGTACCCTGCAAAACTGTCTCTAGAAATTAATGGAGAAACAAGATGCTTCCATGACAAACAGGAATTGGGGGAATTCGTGGCCACTAATCCAACCCTACAAAAAATACTGAAGGACATTCTGGAGAGAGAGAAAAAAAATACCAGGATTTCAGGAACAGTGGCAGAGGGGCCTCAATGAATGGGGCAGACAGTGGAATGAAAGAGTAAAATAGACAACCAGTGGCAGAAAAATAGCATAGCAGAAATGAGGAAGAGAAGGTTGGCTATAATCTCTAACATAGATGGCCTTGATATACTAACAAAAAGAAACACAGGCAGAGTAGATCAGGAGATAGGGTCCATTGAGATGCTCTGTATAGGAAATATAATTAACCTGAAAGAGGGTTTATGGACAGAAAGTCAAATATGAGAAAACAGTGCTCTATGTGACAAGGAACCAGAGAGAAATAGGGGCAACTTGACCAGCTCCTGTAGTTAGGTTGAAAGGACATGAAACTTTTGTGTAGTAGAGAACTACTCACCTATCACGAAGGAAAACCTTGAGCTTTTATAAGTAAAGGAATACAACTAGAGATCAAGCCCAGGAGTCAGAAGGTTCAGAACCAGTTAGGGTAAATAGCAGGTTGCTCCCTGCAATCTGAAAACTGAGAGAGTTAGTGGAACCCAAAATGTGCAGTGCACCCTGTGGGAGTGAAAGGGGAGGAACTGTCTAAAAAAAGAAGGCAGAGGATATTGTTAATAGTGTAACAGGATTTAAAATTTACATTATTCTCACCACTCTACTTGGATGGATTACGTGCTATTCCAGTTTGTCTAGTTACGCTAGACTTGAGGACATGGTCAGCTATTCCAAAAATAAGAGGACATATGATGGTAATCACCCCTAATTTTCCTATCAACTTAATCTAAAGCCCTGTATAACTTATACTGTCTTATTATGACTGATCTTATTTGAATCTGGTTTGTTATATTACTCTTTTGCATTGACTGATTTTATTCAAACCTGTTATGATTGATAGCATCAAGTCTAAGAGTATAGGCGACTATACTGAAGATGAAAAGATTCACTAGGATACCCACTCTGGTTTGGTTATTACCTGTTTTTGAAGTCTTCTAATGTCTCCAATGTTTTGTTTTTTATTAATATTGTTATATACTGCTGAGACATCATAGTAACCATTGTAGATCACCTTGCATTGCAGTTTTATACTTTTTTGTTTCAGGTTTTTCTAGGAATTTGTTTTGTTTTGTTTTGTTTTGTTTTGTCGTGCTTGGTTTTGTTTTTCCCTCTAATACATAAAAGATAGATATACATTCAGAGACTCATGCATGCATAGAACTTATAAACAGTTTATATAACGCATGATGAAATGAACAACTACTTTGAAGGAAAAGAGACACTACAGTACCCAGTGCTGATTCCATAGCATCATGATGTGAAATCCAGCAATACCATCATTCTTTGTTAAGATGATTTTAGCCTGTTTTGTTTTGCTTAAGTTCAACATATAGGAAGGTATGGACAGCTATTTTGAAGAGAATGAGAGACACTATGACAGCCATTGTTGTCTTCCCTATTGTCTGGTCTTGAAGACCTAAAACACCTTCCTCATCCTGTTCAGATCAGTTTCATACTATTGTTTCATATGAATTCTCTGTATGTGAAGATATGGACAAATATTTGGAAGGAAACAAGAGACAATATGATACATAGTGAAGATTTCTGTCTTGCTTTGAAATTTATGTCTCTTGCATTGCTTTCTTGTGTTCAGTTTCATTGTGTTTAATTTTATCCTCTTCAAAATTAAAATAAAATAAAATGAGACATAAAGCAACACAATACATTAAGATATTAACAGGGTCTACTTCTACTGAGTTAATATATTCCTATAGTATAGCTAAAAGGTGCACACACATTGATTCTTCTCACCAAAATGTAAATCTGAACACTTTATACACTGCAGAGAAAGAAGTGAGTGTGAGTTGTCTTGTCATTCATATATCTATTTTAATTAATATTATTGCAAGTTAAAGGATAAGTCCTACCACGAAATTTATGTTAGAAGTAGCAAAATAATTCATACATTAATACCCTTTTATTAGTGTTGTGGAAGAACTATCTTCTGGAAGTGACCATTAGTAAAGCCACCTTTTGGAGCTAGATATGGTTCTAAGCTTAGTCACTGAAGTTGTAAAGAGGAAAAGAGGAGGGGAAGGGGAATGAGGGCTACTTCTAGCATCTCCTTATCTAAAGGATGATTTTAGATTATAGCCATAGACCTAGATGTGTATTTTTGGTAAAGTATTTGGGTTTATTGTACACAAAGTTCATACTGTATTGCACAGCATCTGTCTTGATTGCTTTTCTCTTTGCTGAAACAAAATACCTGACACCCAGAGCCTCTCAGACCCGCAGAGTGGCCTGGGCTGTTTGGATTGAAAGTCTGCACAGACCTGCATCTCGGCATGACGGTTTGGGACTGGTAGGCCCGCCCTTCATCCGCAGGGAACTGCCTGGAGACCCGCATCTGGGCCAGGTCTGTTTGGGACCATAGCCCCGACCTTCACCCCCAGGGAGTCTCCCAGAAAGCAGCATCTCGGGCTGTCTCTTTGGGACCCGAGTCACTTGGACCCGCAGAGTGGCCCGGGCTGTTTGGATTGGGAATATTGTGGAGACTGGCATCTTGGCCAGGTCTGTTTGGGACTGGTAACTTTTCAGAAACCAACATTCTGGCCTGACTCTTTGGGACCTGTAGGCCCTTCACTCGCAGGGAACATCCTGGAGACCTGCTTGGGACAAGGCACAGAGGCCTGGTGTGCCTGAGATTCCACAGGCTCCGGGGTGGCCACACCCAGCATTCGCCTTACACCTTAGGGAGCAAGGAGCCCACAGAGGGGAGTTAGGACCCTGTGAGGAAGCCAGGAGCCTGTGGGGGAGCCACTGCCCCTCCAGGAACTGAGGGTGTAACAGGCAATTTGCCACATAAGCAGAGAAAGCTTTGGAACACCACTTAAAGCAAGGAATTATAGAAAAATGACAAAAGGAAAGACCAAAAGGCAGGCTCAAAGCCCTAGCCCTCCCCAAGAAAGCTTAGAAGCTGTGTACATAGAAAAAAAAAGAAGCCATATACCTGAAATGTCTGAAATGATATCAAATGAAATAAATATGCAAATAGGGAAACCTATGGAGAAATTCAAACCAGAAATACTTGCCCAGGAAAAAGAAGAATTGATAAAAACAGTGAAAGAAATAGTGAACGCATCTAGTGAAAACACAGCTAAAAAATTAGAGGAACAAAGCAAACAGATAGAATCCCTCAAAGAACAATATAAGAAACAAACAGAATGCATAAAGCAGATTCAAAGAGATATACAGGAAATCGAAAATTCTGTTGAAAGCTGTAAAAATCACCTCAATGAAAGTGAAGATAGAATTTCAGACCTCGAAGATAAGATTGCAGCCAGTGAGCAGGAAAAAGATCTTTTAAAAATAACAAAGAATCAGATAATAACAATTCAACACCTGCAAGATGATGCAAAGAAAAATAACAGAAGATTAATATGGATAAATGAAAAAGAAGGGGACAGCCCAAATGATATCAAGAGGATATTTACAGAAGTAATAGCTGAAAACTTCCCAAACATGAGAAGAGAAACAGACATCTGGATAAGTGAAGCACATAGAACTCCAAACAGCCATAACCAAAATAAAACTACACCCAGACACATAATAATCACCATCCCAGAAATCCAACATAAGAA